>JAEUWQ010001204.1:0-133603 GCA_018524765.1 Podaxis sp. AQ799166 | reverse complement strand
TTCCATGTTGATCTTTGGTTTTCCAGATTTCCAGAGGAACTGTTTGATCATTTTCTCTAGGTCACTTTCAATGTCTTTGGGCATTCCCTGTGCTTTTGCTAAGTATTGGGTTAGTCCTCCTGCCTCCATTTGGATTATGTGTCTCCTTCCTTCAATCCCTGGTTTACCTTTTTCCCAGTTTGTGAAGCGGTACCTTAGCTTTTGTTTAATGGCATTCCAGGGGGTAGCTTCGAGACCGTTATTTGCTATGAAAGCCCCAAGGATTCTAACTAGGTCTCCATCTCTTGCTATTTTTATTGATCTTGGTATAGCTGAATCACTTTCTTGGTTTAGTTTTCGTGTTTCACATAGGAGTGATCTATATTCCCTTGTACCTATTGGGATAATCTCCGTTTTTGAGATGTTAAATTTTGCTCGTGAGGTTAGACACCATTTATTAAGGATATTGAGGAGTACTTGATACTCATCATGTTTTGTTAGGAAGACAGTGGTGTCATCAGCAAACATGAGGACTTTCAGATTTTCGTGTAGGTTAGGGATTTTCATACCATTGATATATTCACAGTTTCTTATCATGCAGGCGAGGGGTTCAATGGCTAGATTGAAGAGAAGGCATGATAGGGGGTCACCTTGTCGCACTCCTCGTGTGACAGTGAAGGGGTCACTTAAGACACCATTTATCATTACCCTTGTTCTAGCATTAGAGTATAAACTTTTTACTGTGTTGATGAAGTGTTGTGGGAAATTGAATTTTTCTAGGGTTTTGAACAAGTAGTCATGGGCGATTTTGTCATAAGCCTTCTCTTGGTCTAAGGCCAGTATCATACCTTCGTTGTCTTCTGATATTTCTGCATAGTCGGTCATTAATTTAATGGTGTGTATATGGTCTGTGATGCTTCGATTTTTCATGAAACCAGCTTGATTTCGGTGAATGATGTTGGGTGCAACTGTAGCTAGTTTAGACTGGAGGGCCTTTGTCATTAGTTTGTAGTCAGTATTTAGCACTGTGATTGGACGATAGTTTGCTATATTTGTCTTGTCGTTTTTCTTATAGATGGGGCACATCCATCCTTCATTGAAGTTGGAGCTATCTGTTAGGCCATATTGCTCTATATCATTGAATACCAGTTGTAGGATTTTTACGATATCGAAGGCATCACCATTTTGGTTTTTCTCCTGGGCAGTGTGACGTATATTTAGGGTTTTCCATAGTTCATATGGGATGCCATCAAGGCCAGGGGCCTTTCCATTTGCTGATGATGCGAGGGCCACTTCTACATCTAGTTTTGAGATGAACTTGGCCATTTCTGTTTTGTCCCTGTTTCCAAGGGATGTGTCTATCTCTTCTAGGACTTCTTGTATAGCGTTCTGTCTTTCAGTTTCATTGTCGGGGTCTATATCTAGGGTTTGTAGCTTTTCATGGTAGTCTCTAGCTATTTTTGCCATGTTCTTTGATTTTGTTTCATATCTGGGGTGGTTGTCATGTTCCGAGGAACCCGGGGCTCTGAGTTTGGTTATTAGGTCGCGAGGTTTTTTGTCCTTGTATAGGTTTGTCCAATATTTACATATGGTTTCACCCTCAAGATGATTTCGGGCTGCTGTTATATTCCTTTGAGCGAAGAATTTAATTTCTTCTAATTTTTTCCGTTCCTTTTCGAGGAGAATCACTGAGATTCTTTTCTCATCCTCTCTGAGAGTTATGTCGTTGTTTATTAGACGTAGTTGTGAGTCAATCTCATGTTTTCTTTTTTCAAGGGCTGTGATGGGTTTTTTAGCTTTCTCCTTAGCGATCTTAATTACATTCTCTTTCCATTCTAAAAAGATTGTTTGGGGGTTCATTTCATTTGTTCTGGGAATAGTTCCTTTCGAGACTTTGAGGATTTTGTTTTGTATCTTCACCCCTTCTTTTTCAATTTCTTGTAGGAACTTCCTGTCCCCAAGGACGAAGTTTGGGATGGTCCATCTACCTTTGCCTATGTAAGGGGTGGTGGGGATTGCGATTTTAACTGAAATAAGTTTATGGTCAGTCGGGATTGCTGTTTGTGAGATTGACCATTCCTGGGAGAGGTCAAGACATTCTGGTGATGTGTATATTCTGTCAATTCGGGACCGATGGCCATTTGACTTGTGGAGTAGTGTGAAATCTAGGACATCTGGATTTGCCAGTCTCCATCCATCTAATAGGTTGAGGTTATTGGTCAGAGTTTGTAATGCCTTGACCGTTGGATTGGGGTCAGGTTTGTAGTTGCATCTGTCGATTGTGTCTTCCACTAGGTTGAAGTCACCTAGCATCATATCAGGGAAGTCTAGCCTTGAATTTTGTGCCCCCCATTTTTGGTTTAGAGTCATCCAGAAGGTTTTATTCTCTATTGTGTCGTTTGGAGCATAGATGTTTAGTATTCTAAGATTTTCTTGGTTATGCCAATTCGTCTCAAGAAAGAGTGCTCTCCCTGGTATGATTTCAGTTATTCTCACTTGTTCTGTTGTAGTTAGTCTGGCATTTAGGACGAATGCGACCCCCCGAGCGTTGATGTTGTTAGGATCAGCGGAGGGGAAGACTTTGATATTGTAGTGTAGGGAATTGATCTCGTCTGCAAGATCGTGGTCGAGGTGGGCTTCTTGGACTGCGAGGATGGCGATCTTTTCAGTTTTCATAAGTTGATTTACAAGATGCCACTTGTTCTTTGAGTCTTGGATAGAGCGGGCACCTCTCCCTTGGATGTTTAGCGAGGCAATCTTAATATTCGCTCGTGTGTTTTTCTGGAGTTTCCAAGTTGGGTCTATGGGTGGTTGCCTAGGTGGGCGGCGTCTGTGAAAGGTACTACTTTCTTCTGAGTCTTCTTGGATCTGGTTTTGATCCACTTGGAACTCAGTGTTAGTATTGTTATTTCGTTGGGGGATATGTCCGCCTCCTGGAGCCCCACTTCCTTCCTCGAAGTTTCGCTCGGCGGCCTGGGCGTGAACTCCTCTGTAGTGGGGGCCGATTCTACCGACTTGCTGTACCGGGTTGGAAAAATCATCTTCTGTGTTGTTAGGGTTTGTGGCCAAAAGTACTGCTCCCAGGGTGAAGCCAGCCCGTCGGGAGAGTGAAGTATTTAGGGACTTCAACAACCTTCTTTCGCTATGCCGGATTTTCTTCGCACGAGTTTGGGACCGGCTTAGGGTAGCAAAAGAGGGTGACTCCCATCTACATTGAGGCTTTCCCTTACTCCGGTTGGCTTTGAAGGCTCCGGCGTAGGTATATTTGGGCCTCGTAGATGTTGATCCAAACTCGTGCTATGTGTTCACACTTTCTTCGAGCAGGGAAAACGGGGCTATATTTGATTAAAGGTCGGGAGGTCAACTACAAATGGAGGTATTCTAAAAGAGCGACTCAAAAGGTAGGAGTTAGACTAGAGTAGGTTAGGCATCGCGACGCTGGGCTTTGATTGTAGTGGATCTTGGTGCGGACCTTTGAATTCCTCCCTGTCTGCCCGCTCTACCCCCCCTCCCACTTTTCGTTTCGCTCTCCGGTTTGGACCAGGGGAAGTCTTCGTCGTTGGGGAATAGCCAGCCCGGAGTAGCGGGGAAGGGGCATTGGGACGAGGGGTGGTTGCGGGATTTGCATTTTGCGCAGCTAAAGCCATCAGTGGGGGTACCAATGCCATAGCCGACAACGTGGTATTTAAGGTCCTTGACACGTTTCATGAAGTCATTGTAAGCGTCGATGTCCGTGAAGTTTGGTATGTTTGTCGATGAGATGCACCAGAAGGGGGAGTTTTTAATATCTGGGGCTACAACGAGGGACGCGTTGATCCCTTCTACAAAAGCGTTGAACTCTTTCTTCGACTCTGCTGTGTCCTTGATGTAGCTCGCCAGGCTTCCTTCGAGGGTGAGGGCGTTGGTCTTGAGTTCTTCTTTCACTGTGGCTGCGACCCTGCGGGCCCCCTCTTCTTCATGCCCATTGTCATATGTGACGTCTTTGAGTTGCATTACGAATGAGGGGATAGGTTGTTCGAAGGGGAGGATGAAGACGGTGGCCACTTTTGACGCTATTACTCGGGTTTTGACGGCCTTATCGTGGTCTGGCTTTGAGAGGCCTGCGACGAGGAAGTGCCATGGGCAGCCATCCCTGCTGGCCTGTTTGCCGTCTTCTGAGGTGGGTTGGATGAGGGTGATGGTGCCGTCTAGCTCCAAGAAGTCGATGATGGTTTTGGAGATGAGTTGTCTGGCCGATTGGAGTTCTGGGGTGTAGCGCATTTTCCATGGGCGAACCCAGATTTTGTGGAGTGGGAGCTTGTTGATTGTTTCAATGAGACGGGGCGCTAGGCCAAAGGTGACGCTCCGGGTGATTTGGGGGATTGGAAAGTCTTCTTTGGGCGGGGCGGTATAGGTTAGGCCTTTGCTCGTCGTGATTCGGTTGTTCTTCACTACCCTTCTCGTTGCTGGATCAAGGGTTTCTTCCGACGAAACGTCCATGCTTTCTTCGTTCAGGGCAGAGAAGCGGTTTGCGTTGGAGGGCGCGTGGATTGAGGCTTGCAGCCCTTGGCGGTCTTCCATACCGTCCTCCATGTCGGGGAGGTGGATGACCCCTTCGTTTGCGCCCAGTCTTGGTTGTTTCGGGATGTTCTTCGGATCCGAGTTGTCTCTTGAGCGCTTGGGGCGTAGACTGGGTGGCGTGCTCGGATTACTGGGCCACTGGCACTGGAGTCCGAAGGGGGGGGAGTTGTCGTTGACAGCTGGGGCGGGGGAACATAGGGGCTGGGCGTAGGAGGGTTGGTTTGAGGGGGAGTTTATAAGGGGGAGGGCGTTCTGGAGAGGTTGGGGGATGTTGTTGTTGAGGGGGTTGTTTCTAGTTTGTTCCGTGATAGTGTGGAGCTCTGGTTCGGGGGAGGAGGGAAGCATGCCCGTCTTCTTTCTGAGGGGGCCTTAAAGCGAAAAGGCCTCGTTTACGCCATGGGGCAATGTGGTAAAAAGGCGCGTGTCGTGGGCCTCATGGTGCTTAGTACGTCTCGGGGCTTCGTATACATAATTTACGACGTTGCTTGGCCTGTTTCGTGCAGATGTGAGGAGTCTAGCACAGGTCTCAGCCAGTGGGCTGACGCTTGACTCTCGACCCGATGTGGGGTCATAACCGCTTACGTGGCGGTTCAGGTCCAAGAGCCCCGACACGAGACCCTTCACCGCAGACAACGCGTTAGAGCACGCTCACGTGACTGCGTTTACCCTTTGATACGCGTCTATAAAAAGATCATTGCCTTAGAACTTTGGTGTTCAACCGCTTTCCTCATGTCCCTCAAACGTTCTCTCGACTCTACGCCACCGGATGGTCGCGCTAGGAAACGCAGACACTACTCTGCGTCTCTCCCAGCGACTCCCGCAGCCTCCCATATATCTCTCTCGACACCCTTGAAAACACCTCACACCCCGTATCCTCCTCGTCCATTCGACTCTCCAGGAAATCCTTTTGGCAGAAAAAGGATTAAACATCTGACCCGGACGCTGCCTGAATCCACATCGTTCTCTAAGCATCTGCCTTTGCGGTTCCAATTCATCCGGTCAGGCTCAGCAAATCCCCGCCAAGGCGGTGTTTACCGCATTGTCCAGGTCCCCCTGAGCTATACCTTCACCCACTTACGCTGTCTTATTGCTTGGCTGTTCGGCGGACTACCTGGTCAAGAGAGTGCTGACGAGCATCTCTTCGAGGTCAAGAAAGACGCCTCGGTATACAGCCACCTTTATAAGCCTGGTCAGGTCAAGTCAGGGCAGACGTGGGTTAAGCTCTCGAGCTCGCAGAACCCATACGGCTACCGAACGGACTACTTCAACGATGACGAGGAAGATCTAGAGGAGGAAGATCAACTGAGCTCAGATACGAAGCAGGATATTAAGAAAGACGGGGAGGAATCCGAGGATTGTGAGGATGAGGAGTTGGAAGATTGGAAATGGGAAGACGAGGAGGAATTTACTGTCGGCCATGCTTGGCCTAAAGGACCCGATCTCGAGCGTGCCATCGTCTATGTGAGTTCTCTTCTGCTTATTTGTCATGGCCCGTGTAGACTCAACCGTCAAACTCTAGCACCACTCACTAACAACTCAAATCCATATAACAATAAATCAGACGGACATTCCGAGGCGTAAAGGCAAATCCAACACTCCCTATGTTTTCTCCGCCCGAGGCCGCGTCTGGCTTTCTCCTCCACCTCTCCCCCAGCCCGTTTTTGCTGTTCCCGCGAAGAAGGTTCCATCTCCTGGCACCAAGCGCAAACCTTCACCGGTAGTCTTGGAAGGCGAAGATGCGGATGGCGACACCGAAGTGGACAGTGAAAACGAGGACGATCCACACATGGAAGACGTCAATCTCGAGCTCGATCCTGAATGCTGGAACAAGTCCCCCAGTGGTTTCGCAAAGTTCCTTGCGCGATACATGGGTGCCGCGTTACCCAAGTCTACACCCTCGTCTTCCCGAGCGCCGTCGAGTTTTGATCACGACGCGGAGTACCTAAGCGAGGGCGATACACTTGGCTACCCCTCCACTCCGGGACTCACCCGCTCATCTTCTATGCCTTCTTCGCCTGTACTTGCGACCTCTTCACCATCCCGTGCATCGTCTTGCGCGGTTGCGTCTCCATCCAAGTCCGTGCTTCGAGACGAGGGTGGTTACGTCACACTTACCCTTCCGGCTCTCACACCTTTCCCTGCGAAAGCACGTCCAATACGGAAACGCATGGAGAGGATAGAAAAACGAATGGGCAAGATGAAGAAGGGGAAGTGGTTATGCCAGAATGATGATAAGGACGAAGAGGAAGAGGAAGAGGAGAAAGACGAGCTGGTTGATGATAGCGAGGAAGATGAAAAAGAGGCACCGACAAAAGGCAAGATTGTTGCAAAAGGGGTTAGGAAAGAGATGAATGCATCACTTGACTGGGATCCATTTGGTGAAGAAGAAGAATTATGATTTTTGTATTTGGTTGATTATTCTTCGGAAGCTTTGTTTCTCCTGTTTTATTAGTTGGGTTTCGGCTATCCTCATTAAACCGTAATTTATCACACAGAGGTACATTTGCTTACACCACCATTCCGACATACACCAAGGAATTCCAATACCTATGAATGACACAGTCTAGCAGTTGATTTGTATACAGAACTCGCAGTGGCTAAACCACATAACCGACAATGAACTGAATAGGTCGCCCGCTCGTCGAGCCTGAACAAAATCTGAAAAGGATTGAGCGCTCCGAAAACGAGGGTCGAGTTTCGGGTTTCAAGGGCACGACATTCCCCGAGCTTGATGAACCCGAGACACCTGCGACAGGAGAACATAGATATGTTGCCTGCTGGACACTCGTCCAGTCGTATAATTTGCTTTCCCACGACCTCAGGTCCCGAAACAGCGGAAGTTTTCGGTACCCTGCTAGTTCTCTCTGGGCTCTCTACCGTCAGAAGTCGGACGCCATGGAGCGTGTTCGACAATGCGCTACTATGCACATATATTCGAGACCCTTTCCCGCAGGCCGCGTCTGGACGCGATTCAGAACGGATGTTCGTGGAGCGGAAGGCTGACTGAGAATGTCTTCAGCTCGGAACCTACACTCAAACTATGACAGCTGCACTGGTCACCGATCCCCTCTCGTGCAGCACGGATATCAATAATGCTGAAGCTGTGAAAAACCAGACTACCTCCGGGCAACTGCTCTCTTCTACATGGTTCTACTTCTCTCCTTCACTAATGAGATCCGCTCGCTCGCAGATGTTGGGGTTGACTGGTGTTAGACCCTTGGGACACGATCAAACCTCGATTTCTCCCGGTGCTTCGAAACAATACCTGGCCGCAGTGTCAGTATTCTCCTTTCCAAAAATGCCGTCATACATATACCTCAGTGCACCCCCCCTGCCAAATGCCCAGTCGCACCCTTCTCGCCCTTTGCCCGGGGCACTGGGGAGATGTACGATCCGGATACTCCCCAGCTCCGTAAGCTGTTCTCCCTTATGCATGTTGATATCGGCTCACCAGCAGGCATCTACACTCCCAGGCATCTATACGTGGAGTTCTGGACCCACAGACTCCTACACAGGACATGAAACCATCGCCCTGGCATTCACTAGGCTCATTGTATCTACTCCTACCCTGCGGTGCCGTTCTTCTTCGTCACGACCCGCTTCTCCTCCAGAAAGCACTGCAGATCTAATCTATTATTACATTGTTCGCATGGTCCAAGGGTGCCGGGTTCCTCGCGTTGTCTCGTATGCTGCCCTCTATATTCTCATCGCCATCTCCCGTTCATGTTCCTGCCCGCTACCCGTTGAGTTTCTGGAACCCTCTGCTTACATGAATCCTACTCGGATCGCGACATCAACCTTCTCCCATGCTCTCTCCCGAGTATTTACCCGTAGTCCATTCTCCAAAGTCCGTAAATCCCACTGGGGCGTTCACCATATCTTCATGGGTCCTTTTCTCGTTGCCCTGAGAATTTATAAGGAACTTTACGGCGATCTTCCGGAAAACCAAGGTATTCCCGCTTGGGAGACATTCTCTATTCTTTCTGGGCTTTCCACCCACGAACTCGACGATCTGGAAACCACCATCCTAGGTGTGACGGATGAAGAAACGCGAGAGGCGGTTATCTCGATGATTTATGACGGAACATTCAAGAGCCTTAGGAACATTGAATGTCTCCATACGACCCTGCGACGACAACGATTATTGGAAACGAAGAGATTGGAGGAAGTGAAGATGGCGAAGGCGGCTTGTAGAGGGAGTCGCGTGAAGCGGATATTTGGGTCCATTCGGAGATTGGGGGAACAAAAGGCTTCTGTTGTGGACGGAACGGCGTCAAGGGCCACCACTTCGACATTGACACTTTCGGTTACGTTTTCGGACCATTCGGACATCTCAGATTACCTTTCATGATTCCTTATTTCTCGATTTCTCGATCATTTCCCATTCAATTCTCTCGTGTACAGTAAGTCGCCTATTTCGTTCTGCAAGTGGAATTACACTTTCTTATGTTGCTTATCCTTTCGTTCTATTTTGATCAGACTTGATTTTGACGTCCTATTTTTATCGATTGTTGGTCCTGTGACGCTCATCACGGATCATATACTGTACCTTGTAAACCGTTTCGCTCTAGACGCAAGCCTCCCGAAGTCAGATAGTGGTCAGGACCAGCGCACGCCACGCCCAGGAGGCCTGCTCAGTGTATTGGAGCCTGTAGCTAGAAGAATCCTTGTCGCGAGACGTAATACGGCAGCTTACGAAAGTCATGGTCTGAGCGCGCGACTGAATTTGTCCACCAGCCGGTTCTCAATTTGCCATTTTCAAGTGCCCATTGGTAATGAGCACGATGGAACCCCGTCAGCAGTAAGTGACGTGAATGAGTAGGATAAATGCAGGTCAAATTGTGAAACGACCAGCGCCATCTTCGCTATTCCATCTAGTAAGCGAACCTGAAGTCCAGTCTCCGATTCCCGACATCCTTCGTCGTGGCCAGATAATTCGCTTTTTCCTACGAAAGCAAGCATCTGAGTAAACAAAGACCTCAACAAGAAAAAGCGGTAAACTTGACACACTTCCTCAGTCATAGCATTCCATATCTTATCCCTCTGTTTATTCCTCCAGATGTAATACATCCTCGTGCCCGGGTATAATATCACCATGTTGAACGTTGCAATGATCATCAACCAGCGGTTTCCACGACGATCTAATAAATGACACAAGATCGTTAGGGACAAGGTCGTTAGCATATAGTCACATAGGATGGAAATGAAATGGGGAGGAAGAAACAAAGAAGGAGGATTCTACGTACAGCGAGGGGCGTCATCCTTCTGGTAGATATTTGCGGAAATGACGCTAGAAGCCTGCACGAACATGTTATACAGCGACGCGCTGATTGTGCGTGAAGCCACTGCTCCAGAGTTGCGTGAGCACCACGCAACTTGGATCGCATGAGAGTAGGGGTACATCAGCAGCAGTGATGAAAGTGCCTGTATATCACATTTGGTCAGTACCAACTTGCAAGGCCGTTGATGTCGGGAGGTGACTCGCGTAGAAAACCCAAGGATTAGGGAAATCAGGTAGGGTGTACAGAGCGATGATGAACGGCAGCAACCAGACTGTTTCTGACATCGCGACGAACGTTCTTTGATGAATAGCTTCAGAGAGAAGGGTGATAAGAACCAAGGTGATCATGCCGCCAATGGTAGACGGGATAATAAGTAAGTTCGTCGTAAAAGTCCCGAACCCGATTTGCCGTAACGAGAGTGTGAGGTACTGAGCAGGGGGGGACGCGGGAATGCCAAACAGCAAGCCACTGAAAAGGCCAGTGCGGGCGTCAGCATATTTCAAGTCTTCCAAGTCAAAACCAAGGAGAAACCGTACATGATGTATAATAGCCATAGATCGTAATCACACAGCGCGACCCAAATTCGTTTCAATGTCAAGCCTTCACGATTGTGCATATCACCTTTTGTCGGGTCGTCCCGTAGAATGCGGGTTGTGGCGATAATTTCTTCGCGCTCGGTGAACCAACCGTTGGGTCTGAACCAGGCTTTGGTCTGGGTTGGGGAAGGAGGCATCATGAAGAAGGTGGCGATGCCGATGACGAGGGTTATGCAGCCTTCGACGAGGAATAACCATCTGTGCAATTGTAGGGGCAGGTCGTGAGTATTGAGGTGTAGGGTGTAGTGACTGGAGATGGAAAGTAGGGTGCGTACCTCCAGCCGGCGCGTCCGTGGAGGCCGCGCATGCGTAGGACACCGAAGGCGAGAAAACTAGCGAGGATGCTACAAACGTCTGAGGAGAGCCAGAAAATGGCGAGGCGGAAGGGGAGTTCATATTTTGTATAGAAATCTGAAAGAAGTTAGAGTGGGTGGGATTGAGAACGGAGGAATAACTGACAGGACAGGTAGAGGACTAAGTCCGGGATGAAACCACCCTGGCAGAAGCTACGTGCACGGTCAGCGGGGGAGCGTAGGTTGATATGACTGGGTGTACCCAAGGAGTGCACGGCAGACAAGGAAGCTCCTTCTCCCACTCAGCCAGAACTGGGCAATGGTGATGATCGACCATATACACATTTGGATGGGGATCCAAATGTCAGGACCAAGCTGTGCGATTCGTTTGTAAGTAAATCGTGAAAGTTCATTATCTAGACACAGCCCACACCTTTTTAGAGACGAGTTGTGATGGAAGTTCTGCGCACAAGAAAGCGAGTCGGAACACCGTGCTGCCGAGGTTGAAATCTATGGGAACATGGATTAGATAGAGGGTGGCTAGTGGTGGCGAAGAGGACGTGCCGTCGGTAGTCATTCCCAAGTCAGGCAGGAAGTTGTCAGTGTTCGCCTGAGAGAGGTTGTTTCTATCGAGGTTGAGAGCGGAAAAGCTGATAGCGGCTGGATGATCACCCCTCAGTACTAGCCCAGGGGTCAGTAAAGAGTAATATTTACCCCATAGCATGACTCTCCAGTCGATTTTGCGAACGAGGGCCTAAATCGTGAGTGCATTAGAACGTAGTACTAAGCAATGCTCGGCACCGACCCTTTCTTCTCTAAAAGACCATCTAGCATTGACATCAAAGCGATGCAAATTTTCGTATTCGGGTTTAGGCCAGTAGTACTGGGCCAGCTTCGCGTCGTCATAGACGGAACGTCGGGTAGCGACGGCACCCAAGTCTGCGGGCTTATAGACGTTTCGACGAAAGAGC
Source organism: Podaxis sp. AQ799166 (assembly GCA_018524765.1). Lineage (NCBI taxonomy): Eukaryota > Fungi > Basidiomycota > Agaricomycetes > Agaricales > Agaricaceae > Podaxis > Podaxis sp. AQ799166. Next base: position 121,922 of record JAEUWQ010001204.1, on the reverse strand, counting down.
CAATTGGTGAAGCTGAAAGGTTCCGGTTCTGCGTCACAGAGGTCATCAGCTGGAACGGACCCAGTGTCGCTAGAGATGTTATCCATTTTCGAGGAAGTATCTGAGTCAATGCCACTGGGGATAAATGACGTCCTTTGGTTTGCGGCCGCAGGTTGATCCAAAGCTGATTGCTGGGAAGACATGGCTATAAGGTTGGGGTATCCCGCGACGATTTGCAGCCACTCCTTGAGGTTTTAAGGACGCGTGGGGGATCTTATCTCACAGCACGACATTTTCAGGATAACTTGCACAAACTGGAATCAGATTTCGATTTCGTCTCGAGATTCGTGGGATCTCGAGAAGGGACGGCTCTGTGACTCTGTTTGTGAAGCCGATGTATGATGCTCATGGGACGGGGTATGGCGCAAGAAGTCATTGACTTCTGTATTTGTGTCTGATAATGCATCATTATCGTAGCATGTCGAGAGGCGGAGTTGCGAACGTGACAAGGGATCAAACTCTGATTTGGAACAAAGCCTGATTAAGCCCAAAAAAATGGTCCAAGAAAAAATACCGAGGGAAGAAGTGAATGTGATACAGGTGGATGGGGCACAAAAGACGCCACAGGATGGAGTAGCGAGTGTAAGGAACCGAAGATGCGATTTTTGATGGAATGGCGAGCTCTGGCAGTGAGAAAATTAGAAGGCCTCATTTCCTGGATTGGCGAGATACAGCTGAATGTGAGTCTTCCAAGGCACAGTTTCCCAGTCACAAAGACAGAGTGAGATTTCGAGGAAGAAATGATTGCGTTGAGAACAAAGGCAGTGATGTGGATGGGCCCGGGCCGAGGCGGGCCAATCAGTTGCTTTCCTCTCAACCATGCACTTCACCAAGCCAGCGTGGGTTATCCACAAAGACTCTGCAAAGAGCGACTCAAATCCAAAACGTCTGTCCATATTCTCTGTACACGTACACCCCGACGGCTCTCGAATCGCAACGGGCGGCCTCGATGCCAAAGTCCGCATCTGGAGCACAAAGCCCATCCTCAACCCCGCATCAGAGGAGTCTGGCAAACCACCAAAGTCATTATGCACCCTCTCCATGCACACTGGCCCTGTTCTGACTGTGCGTTGGGCCCACTCTGGACGCTGGCTAGCGAGTGGGAGCGATGATGAAATCATTATGATTTGGGACCTTGACCCGTATGTCCTTTGCAACCGTGGCAGTCGCGTTTGTTCTTATCGCGTATGTGCGTCAGAAATTCACGAGGCAAGGTCTGGGGCTCAGATGAAGTGAATGTAGAGGGCTGGAAACCGTTGAAACGACTACCAGGTCACGAAAGCGGTGCGTCAATAGTCTCATTCTTGGCCACTTATTGAATCTCCCTCCAACGCTGTTAGATGTTACGGATGTTGCGTGGTCTCCTGGAGATAGATACCTTGCCTCTGTTGGTCTTGATTCGGCGGTGATAATTTGGTGTGGGTTTACCCTAGGTATGGACAAATGTCTTGTTGATCGGATACTTTGACTGAACGCGCGTCCACCATAGAGCGTCTCCACAAGATTGACCAGCACCAAGGTTTTGTCAAGGGTGTGTGCTGGGATCCTGTTGGAGAGTTCCTCGCAACTCAGTCCGACGACAGGTCCGTCAAAATCTGGCGGACGACCGATTGGGGTCTGGAAGCCGAAGTGAGGAAGCCTTTCGAGGACTCGCCGGGCAGCACATTCTTTAGGCGCCTCAGGTGAGCGTGCTCCATATTCCTTCATGCTTCAGATCTCAGATGCGTTTCCAGCTGGTCGCCTGACGGCGCACATATAACGGCCTCTAATGCCACAAACAACAAGGGCTTCGTGTTCATTGCAGCAGTTATCACGCGTAATACGTGGACCTCAGAGATCAGCCTCGTCGGTCACGAAAACACTATAGAAGTCGCGGTAGGTTTCTTTCGTGTATGTGTTCTATACTCGCCTGATTCTTCGCCGTAGTCCTATAACCCGCACATCTTCCTCCGGAATCCCAATGCGCCAGTCGCTACCGCAAATATATGTTCCGTGGTTGCATTAGGGGCAGATGATCGATCCGTTTCCATCTGGCAGACCAAATCTGCACGTCCTCTTATTGTGGCGAAGGAAGTCTTCAACCGGCAAATCATGGATCTCAGCTGGTACCTCAGTTATTGCTCTCATTGTCATAAAACTTAGTTAAATCGAACAGGTCCTGGGACGGACTCACACTCTACGCTGCATCTTCGGATGGTACTATCGGTGTTTTCAACTTCGATCCTGAGGAGCTTGAGGGCATTGCTCCTCACTCCGTTCAAGAACAATACCTCGCTAAATTTGGCTTCAAACCACCTCCCATACCCGAGGGCTACTCTCACATTTACGCCCCAATGCAAGATTCGAACCAAGTACCTCAAAGTGACTTTGGTAGCAACGCTGGTGAAGAAAAGATTAACGTCTTAGTTGCCAAGAAGAGCAACAAGAACAAAAAACGCGTTAATTTGTCTTCTGTCCCCTCTGCCTCGGTACCCTCCGCTTCAACCAATGGTATTGGAGCAAGTACCTCGGCACCCTCCAGTGCATCTGTCATTCCGGTACATGACTTCGGAAAACGTGCGCCGCCGTCACGGATTGCCGCTTCGTCTGCCTTTCCATCACCACCAGAACAACCGTTTGATGTCTCTCATGCTCGTGGGGATTGGAACATGGAGATGGATGCGGATATGGATGCTGCGCCGATAAGCGCTCTTGATGGATCTGCCATACAGACGCAGGCGCAAAAGGGGAAGTCGAGAAGTGGGAGCGATGAAGGGAAGGGGTCGATATTTGTGAGGAATTTGGGCGGGAATGTGCATAGAAGTGTTGGAGTGGTGAAGGAGATTACGAGTGGGATTGCTGGAAGCGGCGATAGATTGTGGAGGGACCAACAAGACTTCGGGTTGAGCGTGCCGCCAGTTATGACGTACCTGAGCTGTGAGGTGGAGGGAGCAACAAACGATATTCTAGAGGTATGGAATTACGAGAATGGCGGTGAGTAATTCGTGCGATTTAATTAAATAAATTCTGGCAGCTGACGGCTTTTGGTAGCACATACCAGGATAATGTTCGCCAGTAACAAGGACGTGCAATGGCTGGATTATGTGTCTTCACCAGTGTTGCTGGCGAAAGCGACCAACGTGTTCTGTGCGGTTGCCATGCAGGACGGAAGTGTGATTGTCTATTCCTTGAACGGCCGGAGGTGAGCTCCAACCATTTTCAACACTTCAATCCAACCTTACCCGTCGTCGATTAGGTTACTGCCGACGCTAAATTTGGGCTCACCGGCGTCTTACATGGATGCCAACAAACACTGTTTGATGATTGTTACATTAAACGGTCAACTCTATTCTTGGTACGGTTTTTTCCCCCAAAATTGAATATCAGGAAAGAGAATTGATTGCACATGCAGGAACGTCAAGAAGCAAGCGGCCAACTTCCCTCCCGTATCCCTACGGCCCATCCTTTCCAACCCCAACACGCGACTAACAGGCGTCTCAACGAGATCCAACGGCGTGTCGATGCTGAGCTGTTCGAACGCCGTCGTGTACACATATGACCTCTCCCTCAACTGCTTCACCAAACTTGCGGATCGGTGGTGGGCAGAAGGTTCAGATGCGTGGCAGAGACAACGTTCGGCCGTCGCTACAAGCGGAAACAACAATAAAGGCCTCGTGGCGTATGTCGAGGGATATTGCAATAACACACCGGTGCCCGAGTCACCTACGGCTTCCAATACTACAAGTGCGGGAGGGGAAAAGACGAAACCGCAGTGGTGGGCTGAGGCACTTACGTTGGGACACCTTGAGACAAGGATGTATGCAGCAAAGATGTTGGATAGCCCGGTTGAGTATAAGCAGGCGTTGTTGACGTATGCTAGGAGAATTGCAGATGAGGGATTTAGGTGGAAGGCGGAGGAGTTAATTAGGGAGCTATTTGGGCCAGTTTACTGGTACGTCTTTATTGCCTTGTTGTTCTTTCCTGGGTTTATTGAGTTGGGTTGTGCGTAGGCGGCCTGGGAGGGATGATGGGTGGACGCCCACTGTTGCGGGAATGGCGAAGAGGGATTTGTTGAAGGAGGTTTTGTCGATATTTGGTGCGTTTTTCTTGCCTTGGACTGGTCATTAATTCTTAAAATTTGCCTTGTGCTTTTAGCGAGGAGTAAGACATTGACAAAATTGGGCGTGGAGTGGCAGGATACACTCAAGAAAGCTGTGAATGACGATTGAGTATAATGTGTGTTTTTATTTCGGCTTCGGTTGTTTTAATTCCTCTTGTTGATATAGTGTATCTTGTGCGTATTACTTGTATTTAATGTTGTGTCAGAAACGCCGAGCGGCCTCCAAACGCTAGCATTAATGCTGAGATGCTTGACCTGGGTGATTCGTTGTTGAACGAACGGGGCGAGCCTTTAAGAAAAAGCATGCGTCGAGCACGGGAAGGTGATCAGGGAAGCACCTGCGTCTGCATCCTAGGCGGGTCTTGGTAGGAACTCCGTCACGGGCGCTAAACACCAACCAAAAAAAAAAACGGCACTGATATTGCCGGCACTTGGTTTCGTGACCTTCGACGCCAAGGAACGCCAGAAGGCTATACCTTCTTTCTCCTCCACCATGGCGATTTTTCCCGGTGCCCGCAACTTCACGGTAAATAACTCCGAGTTTGTGGACCAATCCTCGCACACCCAAATCAGCATCAATATTAAGGACAGAGCCGAAAAAACAGGTGAGGATCCCCGACGCAATGGAAGTGCCGTACACTGATCTCCACGCTTAGGCCTCCAGACGCTGCTTGAAGCCTCAATCCCCGAGGCCAGCTACGACTCCTCTGCTCGCTATCCACCTCCTCTGTGCCACCCTGGAACACGGAGGGACTATATCGAAAGACTCATCCGATGGAGTCTAAACGTAGACAACCATACCGATCGAATTGTGTGGTTGCGAGGGCCTGCAGGCGTTGGGAAGTCTGCCGTTGCCCAGTCCTGTGCTGAGGCCCTAGGAGAGAAACTAGGCGCCGCGTTCTTCTTCTCCCGCTCAAACAACTGGGATGATCCCGACCGCCTCTTCACTTCCATCTCGCACCAACTTGCTGTCAAGTTCAACTCGTATGGTGACCTCCTGGACTCCAAAATTCACCGTAACCCCACTTTAGTCAAGAAGTCGATCCCATATCAGTTCCACAACCTCCTTGTTGCTCCATTCCGCGAACTCAAAGCCAAGGGAGAGGAGGTCACTGAGCGTGTCATTATCATTGATGGTCTTGACGAATGTGCGACTGCGGAGGCGCAGATAGACATCATCAAGCTCGTTGTGGAATCCGCCCGAACCCAATCTACTCCTTTCCTTTGGATCTTCCTCAGCCGCCTTGAGCCCCATCTCTTTTCTGCGTTTGACTCAACAGAGGCTGAGTCGCTATGTCTCCGGATAGAGTTTCCCGTATCTAGGGAGATTGACCATGAAATTGCTCTATATCTGACGGACAAGTTGGCCGATATCGCCCGGAAGCATGGCCTTACGTTGCCGTGGCCTTCTGGAGAAGATGTGAGGGTTATCGTCGACCTCTCTGCAGGGCTATTTGCTTGTGCCCATACTGTTGTTCGATTCGTTGATGAAGAAGACTCGGCCGGGCCCGTGGACCAGTTGGGTGCAGTCCTCCGCCTGGCAAAGCGCATAGCCACAAAGGGACCTAACCACCCTCTATCGGGACTGGATGGCTTTTATGCCCTCATCATGGAACGTGTGCCCCCGAAAAGGCTTCAAACTGTGCAGTGGATCCTTTTGGCAACACGTATGCCCGGGATCCAGAACGCTATCGAGAACGCAACGCTGCTGGGCTTATCCGAAATACAATTCCGAGACGCATGTCGTTCTCTCCACTCCGTTATGAGGGTCAATGAGGGCCTTTTTCCTAGCATCTCTTTCTACCACGCATCTTTCATGGACTATCTTGAGGATCCAGCCAGGTCTCGAGGATTTTGCATCTGGGCGGATTGTGCCGTAGCACTGTGGGATGAATTATTGCGCAAGCTGAACCAGATTCGAGTAATCAACTACGAGCCGGACTGTAAGTGATACCCTATTTGTTAATCTATCAATCCATCTGAGTTCCACATTAGACCAGTATATTCCCGAGCTTGTCTACACCTGGCAGGACACAATGCACTTTTACAGTCCTGATGGTGATTGGTGGTTCAAACTTGTTCGCGCACTTTTTGAGCTCCTCGTGTCATCAATTGATTTGAATAGTGATGTGCAAAGGCTCAAGGTCCTGGTGAATCTTGACTTTAGAAGAATATCCTTCCTGAGGCCTATGCTCCTTGGAGGTATAGAACTGCAGGCATTGTTGCAGAAAGTAAGGAATTTCAACTACGTACACAAGCTCGTCACTTATATTTGCCCAGACCCCGCCAAAATCCCAACTTATTCGCTGTTCAAAGGTCATTACTTTATCTCAATTTGCCCGAAGCATCTTCCAGAAGTCTAAGCGGCCGCCCACTTATGTAATTGGGTCTGGAGACAAGAAAGCTCTCCTCACAGAAAATTGTTACGGCCGGGTTACTCTTATCCCATACTTCAAGCAACAAAAGATTCTGAAGCAGCTCTATGATATGCTTAGAACGTCACATCCAGTTGATGTTGACTCATCTTCATTACTCACTACACCTCCAACACGATGAGTTAGGCCACACGTACATGTAAAGGAAATATATTCGTTAGTACACAAGGATCTAAGTGCACGTAACCTACGAACATCTCAAAATATTGTTCCAGGCAAACGAGAGAGCTACGAGAGCGGCAGTGACGGCCAAGGAGGAAATCAGGTCTAAAACAGCCCCTCTAGGAGAGAACCTAGCACGCCATATCGAAGACCCCGCAGAAGCAGTGGGAGAACTATCCACCTTTATCGACAGCATTGATGGAACCCTTATCGACACGCGAGAACTGAGGAACTTCTCCCTGGGTCGTCTCCTCGTCATATACATTCAACTTCGTGGACATCGACGCCTACAACGAACTCGTGAAGCTGGTCAAGGAGCTCGAATTCCATGTCATTAGCTACGGGCAGATCTGGACCCAGCTGAGCTTCTCCTAATCTCACGCGTCGCTTGAACTAGCTTACTACGCTGTAGGTGTAACCACGTAGTCACTCTGCTGCTAGTATACACCCCCCCTTTTTTTTTCCCTTCTACAACCATCGAATATAACGTCGTGCCCTGGAGTCGATGAGCGAAGGTTCGTTATCCATGAGCTTGGATCAAAGCTTGCGGAGTCCAAATATACCTACGCCAGAACCTTTAAGGCAACCTGGAGCAAGGGAAAAGATTGGGGGGGGGGGGGGGTTCCAGGAACTCATCCAACCTAACCTTCAGAGAAATGTTGCAAACAATCACCAGAGAGACGTGAACAACATCTGCCAAGAAACCCCCTACGGCCACGAATAGACCGGGATGAATAATGACGTCAAAATCCCTTTGAATAGAACCCGACCACATAAGCAACGATATTCGATGTGTTTTCCTTGTCGCGGACCGGTGGTTGATTCTCAATTCGTCTTGTGTTTTAGCGAGGAGTAAGATGTTAACAGGTTTGGGCGTGGAGTGACAGGGCACACTCAAGAGGGCTGCGAATGACCATTGAAATGTAATGCGTGTGTTTTTGATTCGGCTTCGATTGTTCTAATCCCTATTGTAGATATACAGTGTATCTTGTCCGTATCACCTGTAGTGCTTGGTGCTGTGTCAGAAACACCGGGCGACCCCTAAACATTAGTACTGATGTTGAGAAGCTTGACTTGGGCGACTCCGGGGCACTGACGATTCGTTGTTGGGTGAGGACGAGGGGCTTTTCGGAAAATGTGTACGTGAAAAGAACTATCCTCAGAAGGCAACCATTACCGCACCTCGGTGCTCGGCTGATCGTTTACACCCAAGGCAGGTAGGTAGGAAACTTCGTTTCTGGTGCCAACGCTAACAGGCTGACCCTCGAAGTTTCGGACATCCGACCAAGCTCAGCATTGTCAAAAAGGCAACTGATCACACATAATATCTGAAACCAGATTAATTCCATTCGAAACAGAAGGCACAGTAGAATTAAACATTTCTAGAGTGGAGCGGAATGCAGGCCAGAAGGACAGAACAAAAGAAAGGAAAAAGAAAAAAGACAGTGACAGTCTTACGGAATCGATCACAGATCGACTGAAAGTGAGCTACTCAATGGATCTTACGCCGCCTTCTCTTCAGTTTCCGGTTCCTGAGGCTTCCCCGTTGACTCTTCTAAGGTCTTGGCCTTGGGATCCTTTAATGTTATCTCTATCTTGCCAAAGAGGTGATCCTCGATCATCAGTCCAGGTAGGACCATCTAAGGAGAAGCTTCAGACATGATCATTTGAATATCTTGAGGTAAGACGCACCCAAAAGCTCTTCAATAGTAGCACTTTCTCCGTGCTCTTCAAGTCGGAGTTGTCGAGGACTTGAGTAGCATATGCTTTTGCTGTGATGAGGTTGACGACGCCGAAGACCCAATGGTCTCCACTAGTAAGGCAGAACTTGAGAACTCGGCGCCCTTTGCGTCCATACTTTTGCCTATGGGGATTTTGGCGGTCAGGACACTGATACCTCATAGATCTGTTGGTGTGACGTACGCCGCACAGCATGTGGCAATTGCCTGATACACGCCTGAGTTAACTATGTCCAGGAGAAATGTAAATGAGGTCTCTACAACGCTGCGTAGTCGCCAGGGTAGTGACTTACTGCCCCGCAAAGAAAACCATTCTCTTCGCTTGGCCTCCACGAAAAGAATCTCCCAGTCCAAATTGTCAGCCAAGTCTGTCAAGGACAACCTGTCCTCAAGATGCTCGGCAAGGTTTTGATAGGTCCCCTGAACTTTAACTAGTCAGGTCGCAAACTATGCAAAGAGAAAATGAGACATACACTCTCCGAGATCGAGGGCGTCCAGAAGTTGTTCTCTGATCTCTTCATCCAATTCACAGTTTGGTAATCCACCATTTTCGGTGCCCCCGTAACCAACAATTGTCAGCAAGGCGTAGTCAACTTCTCCGGTGAGATATGTTCTGTGAACCTTCGCTCCGTCTGTATGTTGGATCTCCACTGCTTCATGATCTGCGGTTATCCGGGCGAGCCAAAACTCTAGTCTACAGGTGGTCGGGTGATGGTCGGCAAGGGCATCAAAATAAGCATCAATCATCACCCTCGCTACACGTTCTGACTATAATAGTCGAGTAAAAAGCAACGTGGGCGCCGCGAGAAGAAAATACTCACGGGACCGTAATAACGACGCCTCTTTTTCTGTAATCTGTTGTTCAAGTCCCTGATGTGTTCATCGTTGATAGGATAATGATACATATGAAGTTGCTTGAAGCTGTCCGACTTGGATGTTTCCAGGATGTCGTTGATGGGATACCAAGCTAACACCTGAATGCCGAGTCTCTTGAAATTGTCGGCAGTCTTGACGTCCGAGAGACTCATTGCCTTCGTATTGGATATATGTCAATCGGCAACAAGTGGACCCATAGGTCATTACTTACTTTGAACGTATCCTCCAAATAACTTCTGGTAACAACTCGCCCGACAAAGTCCCGCAAATGGTTTGGATTAAAAGATAGCGAATATAGTGCATTAAGGTAATCATTGCGAGTCTTTTCATCGGGCACGTTGCTTTGAATTTGGTTTTTGACGGGTGCCAATATTTTGACTTCAAGTTCCCCTCGCGCTCGTTTGGTGCCCCATTCCTGGGCATTCTCCATGATCAGCTTGTCGAGGCGCAACAGAAAGTCGGGACCAAGGTCTGAAGCATCGGAAGCCCTGAGGATTGAAGATGTATCTAGGAGGTAGAAGAATATTCGTGAGTGCTCGCGTGGACAATATTCGTATGGGACAATACCTTGAACTGGAACGGCCATTTGCTTTGTAGGAGTGGCAAGCACTATGTTCTCGCTTTGGTGGGGAGCTGCGCATTGGGGCACACATACGTTAAATATTAAATTCTGTCTACGAATTCGTTGTCTGTAGCGTGCATTGCTCGAGGGGAATGGTCACCACATTTCTAACTCGATCCGAGAGATCTGGCAGGTATTGAATTATTGAAAAGGTCCGATGTGGCATAGTCTTGAATCTAGATCGAGTTATATATAGGGATCAATGACATATTGGTCACGGGTGGTGACAAGACTGCACGCGTTGCGCGCTTTTGCTCTCCCTCTGCCCTCAACGTTGTTGTCTCGCCCTCGATGTTTTCTTTGTTCTACTATAAGCCTGTACTTGGCGTGCTGCGGAGAATCATACTCTGGCTCCTATCCCGCGTCAGGAAGCTGTTTCGCATCAAATGGTTCCATGATTCGAGCCCCCAAAAGACGGTCCAAACCTTGCCACTCGAAATATTATGCGAAATTTTCAGTCATCTGGATAGTCAGGGGCTACTTGCTATCAAGCTGGTACGTTCTAATACCGCTTCTAAGTCAAAACATCGCCATTTATTTTTTCCAGGCTTGCAGGGCATTCTACAATGCTACGAAGTCACGACAGTTCTGGCAACGTCTCGCCAAAACGTGTCAGTCGCTAAGCGGTGGGTCGGAAATCGACGAATCTGTGGAGGGACGTACAGTCTCGGACCTTGAGCGATGGACTATACGGAAGCTGCGAGTCCATGAATCCTGGTTTCTCGACGCTCCTCTTGCCTTTCGCGCCCGTCAAATCCAGTATCCACAAGAGCAGGCGATATGCCGTAGGAAGCTTCTTCCAGGTGGGCGGTGGCTCATAGCAATTACCCTAGAAGGCCAAGTCTTCGTCTATGACCTGGACTCATCTTGCGCTGAGCACCGATTACTTTTTGATTCGGGAGAGTATGACAGAGAAGATCGAACGCGTGATAATCTCACGGCTTTCACGGTTTGGGTTGGACCGTTAGCGGGGACGCTGTCATTTCGCGTCGTTCTATGGAGGATAACGGGACCCACTGCTGGTGAGCTCTCGCCCAACGAGGGGGAACTCAGAATTAACTATATTTATTTAGTGGGGCGCGTTACTAGGACGCTCATATACGAAGTGAATCTCCCAAAGGATGGAGATATCTCTCATTTCATGACAAAACCTGTGTACGCCTCGCGCAGCTACCAAAACATGGGAAAACCTTGTGTAGGAATATCGGACAGATACTTGGCGGAAATAAGGGCTGTTCGGAATGGAGATGGTAGCTTCCGGCTGGCGTTATTCTTCTGTCAGTACGTGGCAGATGAAAGCAGTGACTCACTATTTGAAGTCCACGCAGAACTTGCTACCCCTAAGATTCTGGTGCGTATTGCTAGGTTTCTGTTTTCGTACGCTAATGTTTCATAGTATCATATCTACTTCACTCCCCATGGCCAAGTCGTGACAGCAGGCAGAGATTTCATTGAGGTTTACACTGTTGAACAGATTAGAAGCCTCAAAGCGCAGCAGAAACTATCACCTCTGCACACGGTTCAGCTCACGTCTCGTATCCATGACGTTGTGGGACCCTTTCTTCATCAGAATTTCTTCTGGATAGCATCTGTTCTCGGTGGGGAGGAATTGCTGTTGGTGCGACTATCTCAAGAAGTATCTGGTCCTCCCCTGGTTACAACACTCGATCACCGCTCTGGGGAAATAGATCGTACATTGGGGTCTGCTTTCTTCAATCAAACTGCGACTGTTGCCATCCACTCCGATTGGACATTAGACATACGAGCATACTCCTGGGATACGGAGCTGGTGCAATGTCATTTTCAAATTAAAAAATGTCAGCTTCGTGAGCTTCATGAGCACCATGCTTCAGCAAACGTTTTCAAGATAGTGGGTGTAGACACAGCGACAGGTCGGGTTGTATTGTTACACCGGCACAACAAACTATGTATTGTTCTTGATACAAGATAAACAACACACCTCATATATATATATATATTTCGACCACTTGTGTTTCCTCTATTCTCCGAATTTTCCGCTCCGTTCATCTTTTCAACCTATGTCACGTCTTCGTTCCACAGATGTTCCAAGCTCGTCAGTTTCATTTCCGAGTCTTTGCAGGGCCGATTCCGTTTTCCTTTGAACTTCGGGGCAGCTGCAAGACAAAAGATAGCCATACGTATTTTGGAGATGTGCCCAAGACCTGCACAATGACCAGTCCAGAAGGGGGACGTTTTCAGAGGCTTCCAAACCTTTCTATACACCAGATGAACTTCCGGTTCCATTAGAGCGTCAGGTTCTAAGTTCGGATATGCTCAGCGTACATCCTTGGGCGGGGCGTATTTTTCGACACGGGGCACTTTGTCTTGGTTCGTATAGAGAGTCTGTACTGCTGATGTATTTTCACTGCCATTCCCTGAAGAGTAACTGTATTCCATTCTTGCCACCAGGGCGAAGCTCTTGCGTGGATCATGGGTATACAGCTTCAATTTCAGGTCCGTAGTGGGTTCGACGGCTCGGTCAAGAAACGTTTCTTAACCGACATTGATCTGATTAACATTAGCTGTAGTAACGAGGAGCTGTAGCAAAACACAAGGCAGACAGTGGCCAAAAGCCAGCCGGATCCTTACATGGAATCTGAAAAGTTGACTGTCGTAGTGAAAGGAGAGTGTATCATGAGGAAGGAATGGGGTGATCCGTGTGCGAGGAAGAGAACGAAATCTCAAGCAGTTGTAGATGAGATTAGATGAAAGGAACCAGGAAGAGACAAATGATTAGAACTGGTATCAGTTAATAGTCCTTGGGCCTTTTTCCTAGCATCTCTTTCTACCACGCATCTTTCATGGACTATCTCGAGGATCCACCCAGGTCTCGAGGATTTTGCATCTGGGCAAATTGTGCCGTAGCACTGTGGGATGAATTATTGCGCAAGCTGAATCAGATTCGAGTAATCAACTACGAGCCAGACTGTAAGTGATACCATATTTGTTAATCTATCAATCTATCTGAGTCCCACATTATTAGACCAGTATATTCCCGAGCTTGTCTACACCTGGCAGGACACAATGCACTTTTACAGTCCTGATGGTGATTGGTGGTTCAAACTTGTTCGTGCACTTTTTGAGCTCCTCGTGTCACCAACTGATTTGAATAGTGACGTGCAAAGGCTCAAGGTCCTGGTGAATCTTGACTTTAGAAGAATATCCTTCCTGAGGCCTATGCTCCTTGGAGGTATAGAACTGCAGGCATTGTTGCAGAAAGTAAGGAATTTCAACTACGTACACAAGCTCGTCACTTATATTTGCCCAGACCCCGCCAAAATCCCAACTTATTCGCTGTTCAAAGGTCATTACTTTATCTCAATTTGCCCGAAGCATCTTCCAGAAGTCTAAGCGGCCGCCCACTTATGTAATTGGGTCTGGAGACAAGAAAGCTCTCCTCACAGAAAATTGTTATGGCCGGGTTACTCTTATCCCATACTTCAAGCAACAAAAGATTCTGAAGCAGCTCTATGATATGCTTAGAACGTCACATCCAGTTGATGTTGACTCATCTTCATTACTCACTACACCTCCAACACGATGAGTTAGGCCACACGTACATGTAAAGGAAATATATTCGTTAGTACACAAGGATCTAAGTGCACGTAACCTACGAACATCTCAAAATATTGCTCCAGGCAAACGAGAGAGCTACGAGAGCGGCAGCGACGGCCAAGGAAAAAAATCAGGTCTAAAGCAGCCCCTAGGAGGGAACCTAGCACGCCATATCGAAGACCGCGCAGAAGCAGTGGGAGAACTATCCACCTTTATCGACAGCATTAATGCAACCCTTATCGACACGCCAGAACTGAGGAACTTCTCCCTGGGTCGTCTCCTCGTCATATACGTTCAACTTCGTGGACATCGACGCCTACAACGAACTCATGAAGCTGGTCAAGGAGCTCGAATTCCATGTCATTGGCTACGGACAGATCTGGACCCAGCTGAGCTTCTCCTAATCTCACGCGTCGCTTGAACTAGCTTACTACGCTGTAGGTGTAACCACGTAGTCACTCTGCTACTAGTACACCCCCCCTTTTTTTTTCTCGTGCCCCGGAGTCGATGAGCGAACGTTCGTCATCCATGAGCTTGGATCAAAACTTGCGGGGTCCAAATATACCTACGCCAGAACCTTTAAGGCAACCTGGAGCAAGGGAAAAGATTGGGGGGGAGGGTTCCAGGAACTCATCCAACCTAACCTCCGGAGCAATGTAGCAAACAATCACTAGAGAGACGTGAACAACATCTGCCAAGAAACCCCCTACGGCCACGAATAGACCGGGATTAATAATGACGTCGAAATCCCTTTGAATAGAACCCGACCACATAAACAACGATATTTGGTGTGTTTTCCTTGTCGCGGACCGGTGGTTGATTCTCAATTCGTCTTGTGTTTTAGCAAGGAGTAAGATGTTAACAGGATTGGGCGTGGAGTGGCAGGACACGCTCAAGAGGGCTGCGAATGACCATTGAGATGTAATGCGTGTGTTTTTGATTCGGCTTCGATTGTTCTAATCCCTATTGTAGATATACAGTGTATCTTGTCCGTATCACCTGTAGTGCTTAGTGCTGTGTCAGAAACACCGGGAGACCCCCAAACATCAGTACTGATGTTGAGAAGCTTTGACTTGGGCGACTCCGGGGCACTGACGATTCGTTGTTGGGTGAACACGAGGGGCTTTTCGGAAAATGTGTACGTCGAGCGTGAAAGGAACTATCCCCGGAAGGCGGCCATTACCGCACCTCGGTGCTCGGCTGATCGTTTACACCCAAGGCAGGTAGGTAGGAAACTTCGTTTCGGGTGCCAATGCTAACAGGCTGACCCTCGAAGTTTCGGACATCTGACCAAGCTCAGCATTGTCGAAAAGGCAACTGATCACACATAATATCTAAAACCAGATTAATTCCATTTGAAACAGAAGGCACAGTAGAATTAAACGTTTCTAGAGTGGAGCGGAATGCAGGCCAGAAGGACAGAACAAAAGAAAGGAAAAAGAAAAAAGACAGTGACAGTCTTGCGGAATCGATCACAGATCAACTGAAAGTGAGCTACCCAATGAATCTTACGCCGCCTTCTCTTCAGTTTCCGGTTCCTGAGGCTTCCCCGTTGACTCTTCTAAGGTCTTGGCCTTGGGATCCTTTAATGTTATCTCTACCTTGCCGAAGAGGTGATCCTCGATCATCTGCCCAGGCAGGACCATCTAAGAAGCTCAGGCATGATCGTTTGGGCACCTTGAGATACGACTCACCCAAAGGCCCTTCAACAGTAGTACTTTCCCCGTACTCTTCAAGTCAGAGTAGTCGAGGACTCGAGTAGCGTATGCTTTTGATGTGATGAGGTTGACGACGCCGAAGACCCAGTGGTCTCCACTAGTAAGGCAGAACTTGAGAACTCGGCGCCCTTTGCGCCCGTATCTTTGCCTGTAGGATTTCTGCGGTCGGGACGCTAACATTCCGTAGATCAGTTTGCATGACGCACGCTGCGCAACATGTGGCAATCGCCTGATACACGCCTGAGCTAACTATGGCCAGGAGAAATGTAAATGAGTTCCTAGTAATGCTGTATAATCGCTGGGGAAACAACTTACTACCCGTCAAAGAGAACCACTCTTTTCGTTTGGCCTCTATAAAGAGGATTTCCCAATCTAGATTGTTGGATTGACTCATCATGGATAGTTTGCGCTCAAGATATCTGGCAAGGTTCTGGTAGGTTCCGTGGACTTTAACAAGTCAGGTCGCAAACTATGCAAAGAGGAAACGAAGCATACAGCTTCCAAGATCGAGAGCATCGAGAAGTTTGTCGGTATGTTCTTCCAGTTCACAGTGTGGTAAGGTGTCATTTTTGGCGTCCTTGTAACCGATAATTGTCAGCAAGGCATAATCAACTTCCCCGGTGAGATATGTCCGATGAACTTTTGTCCCATCTGTACGCTTCATCTCCACTGCCTCGTGATCTGCGGTTATCCGGGCTAGCCAGAACTCTAGCTTAGAGGTGGTCGGGTGATGGTCGGCAAGCGCATCAAAGTGAGTATCAATCATCACCCTTGCTACGCGTTCTGACTATGATCAACGGGTAGAAGGCGTGGTAGACGCTGCGAGAGGAAAATACTCACAGCCCCGTGATAACGACGCCTCTTCTTCTCTAGTGTACCATTCAACTCCCTGACGTGCTCAACGTTGATAGGATAATGGTACATATGGAGTTTCTTGAAGCTGTCTGACTTGGAAACTTCCAGGATGTCGTTGATGGGATACCAAGCTGAAACCTGGATGCCGAGTCTCTTGAAAGTGTCGGTAGTCTTGATGTCGGAGAGACTCATTGTCTTCGCATTCGATATATGTCAATCGATAACAAGGGGGCCCATGGGCCATTACTTACTTTGAACGTATCCTCCAAATAACTCCTGGTAACAACTCGCCCGACAAAGTCCCGCAAATGGTTGGGATTAAAAGATAGCGAGTACAGTGCATTGAGGTAGTCATTGCGAGCCTTTTCATCGGGCACGGTGCTTTGAATTTGAATTTTGACGGGTGCCAGAATTTCGATTTCAAGTTCTCCTCGCGCTCGTTTGGTGCCCCATTCCTGGGCATTCTCCATGATCAGCTTGTCAAGGCGCAACAGGAAATCGGGTCCAAGGTCCGAGGCATCGGAAGTCTTGAGGATTGAAGATGTATCTAGGAAGTAGAAGAAAAGAATGCTCGTAAGCACTCGCACGGACTATATTCGTATGGGAGGGTACCTTGAACTGGAACTGCCATTTGAACAGGTAGGAGTGGCAGGCACTATGTTTTCGCTTTGGTGGGGAGCTGCGCATTGAGACGCATATCCGTTAAATATTGCATCCTGCCTACGAATTCGTTGTCCGTAGTGTGCATTGCTCGAGGCGAATGGTCACCTCGTTTCTAAATCTAACTCCTTCCGAGCGATCTGGCAGGTTAACTGATTTATTGAACGTGATAGACGTGACATGATCTTGAATCTAGATCGGGGTATAGGGATCAATAATGACGTGTGGGTCACGGATGGTGACTAGTGCGGACTGCACGCGTCGCGCACCTTTGCCCTCCACTTTGCCCTCAACGTTGTTGTCTCGCCCTCGATGTTTTCTTTGTTCTACCATAAAAAAGTACTTGGCGTGCTGCGGAGAATTATACTCTGGTTCCTATCCCGCGTCAGGAAGCTGTTTCGCATCAAATGGTTCCATGGTTCGAGCCCCCAAAAGACAATTCAAACCTTGCCACCCGAAATACTATGCGAAATTTTCCAACACCTGGATAGCAGGGGACTGCTTGCTATCAAGCTGGTATGCCCTACTAGTACTTCTGACTGACAACGTTGCCATTTACTTTTCCAGGCTTGCAGGACGTTCTACCATGTTACAAAATCGCGACAGTTCTGGCAACGTTTCGCCAAAACGTGTCAGTCACTAAGCGGTGAGTCGGAAATCGACAAATCTGTGGAGGGACGCACAGTCCCGGACCTTGAGCGGTGGGTTATACGGAGGCTGCGAGTCCATGAATCCTGGTTTCTCGATGCCCCTCTTTCCTTTCACGCCCGTCAAATCCAGTATCCACAAGTGGCGGCGATATGTGATAGCAAGCTTCTTCCAGGTGGGCGATGGCTCATAGCAATTACCCTGGAAGGCCAAGTCTTCGCCTATGACCTGAACTCATCTTGCGCTAAGCACCAACTACTTTTTGATTCGGGAGAGTATGACAAAGAAGACAGAACGCTTGATAATCTCACGTCTTTCGCGGTCTGGGTTGGACCATTAGGGAGGACATTGTCATTTCGTGTTGTCTTATGGAGGGTAACGGGACCCACTGCAGGTGAATTCTCAATTTACGGGGTGGAACTAAGATTTAACCATATTTTCAGTGGGGCGCGTGACTAGGACGCTCATATACGAAGTGAATCTCCCAGAGGATGGAGAGATATCTCATTTCATTGCAAAACCGCTATATGCCTCGCGCAATTACCAAGACATGGGAAAACCTTGTGTCGGAATATCGGACAGGTACTTAGCGGAAGTACGGGCGATTTGGAACGGGGACGGTAGTTTCCAGCTGGCGTTATTCCTCTGTCAGTACGTGGCAGATGAGAGCAGTAGCTCTCCGTTTGAAGTCCATGCCGAACTTGCTACCACTGAGATTCTGGTGCGTATTGCGAGATTCCTGCTTTCGTACTCTGATGTTTCATAGTATCATATCTACTTCACTCCCCACGACCAAATCGTGGCAGCAGGCACCGATTTCGTTGAGATTTACACCTTTCAACAAATCAGAAGCCTCGAAGCGCAGCAGAGACTATCACCTTTGCACAGGGTCCAGCTCACGTCTTGTATCAACCGCCTTGTGGGACCATTCCTTCATCAGAACTTCTTCTGGATAGCATCCGTCCTCGGTGGGGAGGAATTGTTGTTGGTGCGACTATCTCAAGAGGCATCCGATCCTCCCCTGGTTACAACACTCGATCACCGCTCTGGGGAAATAGATCGTACATTGGGGCCTGCTTTCTTCAATCAAACTGCGACTGTTGCCATCCACTCCGATTGGACATTAGACATACGAGCATACTCTTGGGATACGGAGCTGGCGCGATGTCATTTTCAAATTAAAAAATGTCAGCTTCGTGAGCTTCATGAGCACCATGCTTCAGCAAACGTTTTCAAGATAGTGGGTGTAGACACAGCGGCGGGTCGGGTTGTATTGTTACACCGGCACAACAAACTATGTATTGGTCTTGATACAAGATAAATAACACACCTCATATATATATATTTCGACCACTTGTGTTTCTTCTATTCTCCGAATCTTCCGCTCCATTCATCTCTTCAACCTATGTCACGTCTTCGTTCCACAGATGTTCTAAACTCGCCAGTTTCATTTCTGAGTCTTTGCAGGGCCGATTCCGTTTTCCTTTGAACTTCGGGGCAGCTGCCAGACAAAATATAGCCATATTTTCGAGACGTGCCCAAGATCTGCACAATGACCAGTCCAGAACAGGCCAAACCTTTCTATACACCAGACGAGTTTCCGGTTCCACTAGAGCGTCGGTTTCTAAGTTCGGATATGCTCAGTGCACACCCTTGGGCGGGACGTGTTTTTCGACATGGGGTACTTTGTCTTGGTTCGTACAGAGAATGTACTGCTGATGTGTTTTCACTACCATTCCCTGAAGAGCAACTGCATTCCATTCTTGCCACCAGGGCGAAGCTCTTGCGTGGATCATGGGTATACAGCTTCAATTTCAGGTCCGTAGTGGGTTCGACGGCTCGGTCAAGAAACGCTTCTTGACCGACATTGATCTGATTAACATTAGCTATAGTAACGAGGAGCCGTAGAGAAACACAAGGCAGACAGTGGCCAAAAGCCAGCTGGGTCCTTACATGGAAGTTGAAAAGTTGACTGTCTTGGTGAAAGGAGAGTGTATCATGAGGAAGGAATGGGGTGATCCGTGTGTGAGGAAGAGAACGAAATCTCAAGCAGTTGTAGATGAGGTTAGATGAAAGGAACCAGGAAGAGACAAATGATTAGAACAGGTATCAGTTAAAAGTCCTTAGGCCTTTTTCCTAGCATCTCTTTCTACCACGCATCTTTCATGGACTATCTTGAGGATCCAGCCAGTTCTCGAAGATTTTGCATCTGGGCAAATTGTGCCGTAGCACTGTGGGATGAATTATTGCGCAAGCTGAACGGTGGTTGATTCTCAATTCGTCTTATGTTTTAGCGAGGAGTAAGATGTTAACAGGGTTGGGCGTGGAGTGGCAGGACACGCTCAAGAGGGCTGCGAAAGACCGTTGAGATGTAATGTGTGTGTTTTTGATTCAGCTTCGATTGTTCCAATTCCTGTTGTAGGTATATAGTGTATCTTGTCCGTATCACCTGTAGTGCTTAGTGCTGTGTCAGAAACACCGGGCGACCCCCAAGCATCAGCACTGAGGTTGAGAAGCTTGACTTGGGCGACTCCGGGGCACTGACGATTCGTTGTTGGGTGAACACGAGGGGCTTTTCGGAGAATGTGTACGTCGAACGTGAAAGGAACTATCCCCGGAAGGCAGCCATTATCGCACCTCGGTGCTCGGCTGATCGTTTACACCCAAGGCAGGTAGGTAGGAAACTTCGTTTCGGGTGCCAACGCTAACAGGCTGACCCTCGAAGTTTCGGACATCTGACCAAGCTCAGCATTGTCAAAAAGGCAACTGATCACACATAATATCTGAGACCAGATTAATTCCATTCGAAACAGAAGGCACAGTCGGATTAAACGTTTCTAGAGTGGAGCGGAATGCAGGCCAGAAGGAAAGAACAAAAGAAAGGAAAAGAAAAAAAGACAGTGACAGTCTTGCAGAATCGATCACAGATCGACTGAAAGTGAGCTACCCAATGAATCTCACGCCGCCTTCTCTTCAGTTCCCGGTTCCTGAGGCTTCCCCGTCGACTCTTCTAAGGTCTTGGCCTTGGGATCCTTTAATGTTATCTCTACCTTACCAAAGAGGTGATCCTCGATCATCTGTCCAGGCAGGACCATCTAAGAAGAAGCTTAGACATGATCATTTGAATATCTTGAGGTAAGATGCACCCAAAAGCTCTTCAATAATAGCACTTTCTCCGTGCTCTTCAAGTCAGAGTTGTCGAGGACTTGAGTAGCGTATGCTTTTGATGTGATGAGGTTGACGACGCCGAAGACCCAGTGGTCTCCACTAGTAAGGCAGAACTTGAGAACTCGGCGCCCTTTGCGTCCATAGCTTTGCCTGAGGGGATTTCGGCGGTTAGGATATTAATATCCCATAGCTCTGTTGGTATGACGTACGCCACACAACATGTGGCAATCGCCTGATACACGCCTGAACTAACTATGACCAGGATTAATGTAAATGAGTCCTTAGTAACGTTGCATAATCGCCGGGGCAACGACTTACTGCTGCTCAGAGAAAACCATTCTTTTCGTTTGGCCTCTACGAAGAGAATCTCCCAGTCCAAACTGTCAGATGAGTCCATCAGGGACAACCTGTCCTCAAGATGTTCGGCAAGGTTTTGGTAGGTCCCTTGAACTTGAACCGGTCAGGTCGCAGACTATGCAAAGAGGAAGCGAAACATACACTCTCCGAGACCGAGAGTATCCAGATCTTCTTCTCTGGTTTGTTCATACTGCTGACAGTATGGTAATCTACCATTTCTGGTGTTTTTGTAACTGATAATTGTCAGCAAGGCGTAATCAACTTCTCCGGTGAGGTATGTCCTATGAACTTTCGTCCCGTCCGTGCGCTCGATCTTCACTGCTTCATGATTTGCGGTTATCCGGGCGAGCCAGAACTCTAGCCTGGAGGTGGTCGGGTGATGGTCGGCAAGCACATCGAAATGAGCATCAATCATCACCCTCGCTACACGTTCTGACTATAATAAACGTGTAAAAAGCAAGGTAGTCGCCGTGAGAGGGGAATACTCACGGGACCGTGATAACGACGCCTCTTTTTCTTTAATTTGTCGTTCAAATCCCTGATATGCTCATCGTTGATAGGATAACGGTACATATGGAGTTTCTTGAGGCTGTCTGACTTGGAAACTTCCAGGATGTCGTTGATGGGATACCAAGCTAATACCTGAATGCCGAGTCTCTGGAAAGTAGCGGCAGTCTTGACGTCTGAGAGACTCATTGCCTTCACATTTGTGTCAATCAGTGATAAGTCGACCCATGAGTTATTACTTACTTTAAACGTATCCTCCAAATAACTCCTGGTAATAACTCGCCGGACGAAGTCCCGCAAATTATTGGGATTAAAGGATAGCGAGTACAGTGCATCGAGATAACTATTGCGAGCCTTTTCATCGGGCACGTTGCTTTGAATTTGATTTTTGACGGGTGTCAGAATTTTGGCTTCCAATTCCCCTCGCGCTCGTTTGGTGCCCCCATTCCTGGGCATTCTCCATGATCAGCTTGTCAAGGCGCAACAGGAAGTCGGGACCGAGGTCTGAAACGTCGGAAGCCTTGAGGATTGAAGATGTATCTAGGAGGTAGAAGGATGCTCGTGAGCATTCGCATGGACAATATTCGTATGAAACGGCACCTTGAACTGGAGCTGCCATTGACTATGTAGGGGTGGCAAGCACTATGTTCTCGCTTTGGTGGGGAGCTGCGCATTGGGAGACACATCCGTTAAACATCCAAATCCTGCCGACGAATTCGCTGTCTGTAGCGTGCATTGCTCGAGCTGAATGGTCACCTCGTTTCTAAATCTTAACTCCTTCTGAGTGACCTGGCGAGTCCTGATTTATTGAATGTGATCGATGTGCCATGATCTTGAATCCGGATGGAGGTAGAGAGATCAATGACGTGTTGGTCACGGGCGGCGACAAGTGCAGGCTGCACGCGTCGCGCACCTTTGCCCTCCCTTTGCCCTCAACGTTGTTGTCTCGCCCTCGATGTTTTCTTTGTTCTACCATAAGCCTGTACTTGGCGTGCTGCAGAGGATCATGCTCTGGCTCCTATCCCGCATCTGGAAGCTGTTTCGCATCAAATGGTTCCATGGTTCGAACTCCCAAATGACAATTCAAACCTTGCCACTCGAAATATTATGCGAAATTTTCCGACACCTGGATAGCAGGGGGCTCCTTGCTACCAAGCTGGTACGCTCTACTAGTACTTCTAATTGACAACGTTGTCATTTACTTTTTCCAGACTTGCAGGGCGTTCTACCATGCTACACAGTCGCGACAGTTCTGGCAACGTCTCGTCGAAACGTGTCAGTCGCTAAGCGGTGGGTCGGAAATCGGCGAATCTGTGGAGGGACGTGCAGTTTCGGACCTTGAGCGGTGGGTTATACGGAGGCTGCGAGTTCATGAATCCTGGTTTCTGGATGCACCTCTTGCCTTTCGTGCCCGTCAAATCCAGTATCCGCAAGCGCCGACGATAAATCGTAGTAAGCTTCTTCCAGGTGGGCGGTGGCTCATAGCAAATACCCTAGAAGGCCAATTCTGGGCTTATGACCTTGACTCATCTTGCGCCGATCGCCAATTACTTTTTGATCCGGGAGAGTACGACAAAGAATACAGAACGCGTGACAATCTCACGTCTTTCGCGGTCTGGGTTGGACCATCAGCGGAGACGCTGTCATTTCGTGTTGTTCTATGGAGGATAGCGGGACCCACTGCAGGTGAGCTCTCAATTAGCGAAAAGGGAACTAAGAATTAAGCATATTCATTCAGTGGGGCGTGCGACTAGGATGTTCATATATGATGTGAATCTCCCGGAGAATGGGGAGATATCTGATTTCATGGCGAAACCGGTGTACGCCTCGCGCAGCTACCAAAACATAAGAAAACCTTGTGTGGGAATATCGGACAGATACTTGGCGGAAATACGGGCGGTTCGGAACGCAGATGGTAGCTTCCTGCTGGTGTTATCCTTCTGTCAGTACGTGACAGATGAAAGCAATAATTCACTATTTGAGGTCCACGCAGAACTTGCTACTAATAGAATTCTGGTGCGTATCGCTAGGTTTTTGCTTTCTTGCGCTAACGTTTCGTAGTATCATATCTACTTCACTCCTCATGACCAAGTTGTGACAGCAGGCATGGACTTCATTGAGATTTACACTGTTCAACAAATTAGAAGCCTCGAAGCGCGGCAGAGACTATCACCTCTGCACAGGGTTCAGCTCGCTTCTCGCACCAATCACCTCGTGGGACCATTCCTCCATCAGAACTTCTTCTAGATAGCATCCGTTCTCGGTGGGGAGGAATTGCTATTGGTGCGACTATCTCAAGAGGCATCCGATCCTCCCCTGGTTACAACACTCGATCACCGCTCTGGGGAAATAGATGACACACTGGAGTGTGCTTTCTTCAACCAGACTGTGACTGTTGCCATCCACTCCGATTGGACATTAGACATTCGAGCATACTCTTGGGATATGGGGCTGACGCAGTGTCATTTTCAAATTAAAAAATGTCAGCTTCGTGAGCTTCATGAGCATCATACTTCAGCGGAAGCGTTTAAGATAGTGGGTGTAGACACAGCAACAGGTCGGGTTGTATTGCTACACCGCCATCACAAACTATGTATTGTCCTTGATACAAGATAAACCACACACCTCATATATATATTTCGACCGCTTGTGTTTCCTCTATTCTCCGAATCTTCCGCCCAATTTACTTCTTCGACCTATATCACGTCCGTGTTCCACAGACGTTCCAAGCTCGTCAGATCTATTTCCGAAAATTTGCAGGGCCGATTCCGTTTTCCTTTGAACTTCGGGGCAGCTGCCAGGCAAAAGATAGCCATATTTCCGAGATGTGCCCAAGACCTGCACAATGGCCAGTCCAGAAGGGGACATTTTCAGAGGCTTCCAGACCTTTCTATACACCAGACGAGTTTCCGGTTCCACTAGAGCGTCGGTTTCTAAGTTCGGATATGCTCAGCGTACATCCTTGGGCGGGACGTGTTTTTCGACATGGGGTACTTTGTCTCGGTTCGTACAGAGAGTCTGTACTGCTGATGTATTTTCACTACCATTCCCTGAAGAGCAACTGCATTCCATTCTTGCCACCAGGACGAAGCTCTTGCGTGGATCATGGGTATACAGCTTCAATTTCAGGTCCGTAATGGGTTCGACGGCTCGGTCAAGAAACGTTTCTTGACCGACATTGATCTGATTAATATTAGCTGTAGTAACGAGGAGCTGTAGAGAAACACAAGGCAGACAGTGGCCAAAAGCCAGCTGGGTCCTTACACGGAAATTGAGAAGTTGACTATCGTAGTGAAAGGAGAGTGTGTCATGAGGAAGAAATGGGGTGATCCGTGTGCGACAAAGAGAATGAAATCTCAAGCAGTTGTAGATGAGACTAGATGAAAGGAACCAGGAAGAGACAAATCATTAGAACGAGTATCAGTTAATAGTCTTTGAATCCCGGGACTGGGATGACTTGCGAGTCTTCCTTCGATGCGGAAAGTTATGACGAAATCTGGAATAAATTAATTAAACATCCCTCTTTCAGGACTAAGTAAAACTTACCATTGACAAGACCCTCAACAACTCCTCATCAGAGGGCTTACAACCAAGCCCCGCCGACCTCCGGAAATTGGAAGACGACACAGCATCCCACTCCCACCCATCAAGAACATCATCAACCCCGGCTCTAGCGCGGTTCTTCACAATCTGGATCTGCTCAGATGTCATCATGCTCTCCAACCGTTCAAGCACCTCCGCTACACTTGGCCTCTGATCTGGATCATGATCCCAACAATCTTCCAAAAGACGCCATGCCTCATCCGTCGCTTCCTCTACCATCTTTTCGGGCGGTGGCCGACTCGGCTGTTGACGAGAATTGAACAACTTTAATGTGACGGCTTCAGCTCCTCTGATTTCGTAGAAGGGGATCTCGCCAGTAAAGATTTCGTACGCTGTAGATGCGAAAGAGTAGACGTCGGAGGCGGGCGTGGGCGAGCTGTCCTTGTCCAAGGCTTCTTGGAGGAAGAGTTCTGGGGCTTTCCATCGAGTTGTGCCACCACTACGTCCGGGCTCGGATCCAAGGGAAGACCAGGCCAGGATGTTGTCGCCTAGCAGAGTGGAAAGGCCGAAGTCTGCAAGACAGGCGCGACCAGTGGATGTGACGAGGATATTATTGCCTTTGATGTCACCGTGGACGATGTTGAGGCTGTGCAGGTACTGGAGGCCGCTGGCAATGTCATGAATCTGATTGATTGATGTTTTAAAAAAAGACTGCGAAGCACTGAGCGAAGAACAGACTCACCAAAGGAATCCGAGGAACGTGGGGGTTCTGTTTTAGGTAGTTCACGATATTGCCATTTTCCATCCACGGTGATACCAGTCCGAATCTATTCCTTCGAACCTCGTTGATATAAATACCGTAGAATGGTAAGATGTTTGGATGGGACAGTTGCCCCCATAATAGCGCTTCGTGAGAGAGCATCTGATGTAAAAATCGGTTCGGCTGCGCATAACAAAAATCAAGACAGCATTAACTTACCTTGAGCAAGGGTTGTGTAGGCATCCGCTGGTACGTTCTTAACAGCTTGAGACAAACCACTTGGTCGTGCGACATAGCTTTCCAAACGTTCCCATAGCGTCCTTCATCGACCGCGTCACTTCCGAGCATCTCAACGCTGTTGAGTTTGAAACAACGAGGATACAATCCAGACCTTGTAGATAGGCGGGTCAGGGCTTTGAGGATGATCGCTCGATCTGGTCCTCGCAGCGAGGAGGAGTCCAATACCTATGAAACCGAATCAGTAACGAGCGATAGGAGAAGGAGATCCGAGGGACTGACAACTTGCAGGGAATCCAAAATCTGCTGAGCTTCGTCGCCCCGATACGCGAGAAGAGCCTTGTACTTGGCTTGGTCTTGGAGGACATCTGTTGCGAGCTTTCGCATCAGTCGATCTGTGACGCTGTTACACGAGGACCTGTAAGACTAGGAGAGGTATCATTTTACATCAAGAACCTACGAAGGCTGCGTGTGTGTGTCACGACTGCTATCTGACGAAGCAATTGGTTGTTTGGTTCCTTGAGCATCTGTTGACAAGATAAATTAGACCGGCCCAAGATACTGGTGGAAGGGTTGATCTGACCTCGGGAAAATGTATTAGCCCTCACGCGAGAAACCCCCGTGACTATCGAAAGTCGAGGTCGGAGGGTCTTTGCTGGAGCGGTTCCCTGTGAGGGTTCAAGCTGTGAGGGACTTGGCGGGGTGCTTGAAGTTCCATGTGAATCCGAGCTTGACTCTAAGTCTTGGGGACCCCCGTTGACAACCCGAAAACGACGCAAGGGCGTCAGCGGTGCAATGTCCGGATGGGGTCGGGTCGTGGGAGGGGGTGAGGAGAAAGAAGATGCATAAGAAAGCAGAGTGTCATCTGTTCTGTAATCCACTTGAAGACCAGTTCCTGGTACGTTGAGACTGTCGCCTGGAGTGGGATTGATCGGGTACTCCCACAAAGGGAAAGGTGTGATCGTAGTCTCCAGCGCTCGAAGGGAGCTGTCTTCCGAATCACTCTCCACGAGCTTCTGGTTCTGGGCAAGTGATCCGGGAACGTCGTCGTCTGGGGTTTCTAATTCGGGAGTATCTGGGGTAAAGGGGGTGAAAGGTGTGTAAGGAGTGTGGGGCGTGAGTGGGCTGGCCTTCGATGGACGTCGTGGCTCTCGAGGTCCAAAAAACGATACGCGGGAGTCAGCAGCAGATGCGGGTCCGGAGGAGGTTTCAAGGTGGGGTAACCGGGGTCGGTGAAGTTCAAGTACATGCTGCCACCTTTGCTCCGTCTCCAAATCCAGACCCCTACGACGGTCCGCCCTGTTTGGCGAGTTGGCTTGCAGGGTACTATCGCTGCCAGTATATTCCGACAATGAAATTACGAAGAGACGGTTCGCGAATGAGTCCGAGGCGTCGCGGGTGCCATCCAAATCGTCCTTCGTCATCATCGTGCGTCTGCTTGTTCCAGCAATAGGTGGTCTGGGTCC
Organism: Podaxis sp. AQ799166; assembly: GCA_018524765.1. Taxonomy (NCBI): domain Eukaryota; kingdom Fungi; phylum Basidiomycota; class Agaricomycetes; order Agaricales; family Agaricaceae; genus Podaxis; species Podaxis sp. AQ799166. The sequence goes on along the minus strand of JAEUWQ010001204.1, from coordinate 94,455 downwards.
GCCTCTCCAAGTGCTCCGCCCATATGCGGGATCGTATTGCATATAACCGTGAGTGTCAGGGGATTCAGGGGAAGAGGAAGTGGCCATCCTACACCAGGTGGAGGACGAAGGATGTTAGGCTCTTGACATGCTCTCTTTATGAGGAATCCTCGCACCGCTGTAGCGAGAAGATCTACACCTATTTTTGCGTGCGAGCATGTAGATGGCGGCATGCGCAGCCATTTATGGCGCCTGATACCCCATTATATCCGAGCCAGCGCAGAAATCCGTTGACAAACAGAGAGCGGTCTACTCGCATCAGCTCTCGTGATCATGGCGACCCCATGACAGGGGCTTACCCAGATAAATCTGTGGACGGCCAAGTGACAAGGAAGCACACAAAATGCGTGCTTTGAAGCCTCTTATGCCGTACATCTTCACACGACAATATCTGGTATGCATACGCCAATGTCGGGAGAGAACAGCCTTGAGATCCAAGGCCTTATGAGCATGCCAATTATCTAGGCAATGTTTCCGAGTCAGGTCACAACAGCGGATGTGGGGTCTTCGGATAACGATTCAGACTATGATTGGTTGAGAGGAGAAAAACTCCCAGTAGCAACAGCTTAACCTCACCTGTTCAGCAGCTCCGGGAGACAGAATCAAAGCGAGAATCCGATGATGGCAACCATCCCTGCGGCGTAGGGCGGTGAGACGATGACGCGGTTGGTAGTAAGGCAGCTGTTGGTCGGCCGAAGAGTCTACGTTGCTCGCTGGAGATTCTCGCGATTGATCCGCAAAGGACTCGTACAAGCCGACTGCAGGTGTAGAATCCAGCAACATGACATAGATGACCATCCATCTGCATCAGAATCAGCAGAACACGGGGACATGCGCCCAAGTTGATGAGGCATGATCAACCAGCATGAGTCCAAGACACGAGCGCCTAGACTCTCACTCCACGGTCATAGAAGGTTAAGCAGGTGCACAAAAATACGAGAAAAAAAGCTGAAATAATGTTCGACGTCCAGGGGATTTTATATCAGATGTAACGAGCACGGCCATCAAGGGAAGGCCGGGGGAAGAGGAGAGGAAGGGAAAGTGGTCAATGCGTAGGTGCCAGCGGACTTTCAATGGTTATGCAAGCCAAACTTGAACTTTAGTCAGTCGCGTCAAATTCAACCATCCCCCCTTCTTTTCCCTCCTCCCTCCCACACCCCCCTCACAATGTCTGAGAAACCCACAGGATATCGCGTCGAGTACGCCCCTTCCAACCGCGCAAAATGCAAAGGTCAGAATATTTTTTCTCTACATCAAATAATACCAATCCAACGCTCATGGTTGTTTGTTTATCCTAACTGATGTTGGTTTATGTTCGGATATGCAGGTCCCAAACCATGTTCAGGTTGGTAGCTTTATCCCCTATTTCCCGTCAACTTTAACTGACACACCGCCATAGGTACTACTATTTCCAAGGGTGACCTCCGCTTTGGCACCTTGGTCGAGTTTCGCGGTGCACATAACTTGTACGTTATCCCACCCGCGCATTGCCACTTGTTTGACGTCGCTAAGTCAAACCTTCGTAATACAATAGCGCATGGAGGCACTGGGGTTGCGTAACACCCAAAATTCTTGAAAATGTCAAGAAGAGTCTAAGCGAGCCCAACGAGCTCGACGGTTATGGCGAACTCAATGAGGACGATCAAGCCAAAATCATCAAGGCTTGGCAAGATGGCCATGTCGCTGACGAAGATATTCCAGATAGCGCCAGGAAGCCTGAAGGCGAGGAAGGCGAAGAAAAGCCTAAGAAGAAGGCACCTGCGAAGAAAGTGGCCAAGAAGAAGGATGAGGATGCTGAGGAGGACGGTGAGGAGGAAGTGGAGGAAAAGCCCAAGAAAAAGACGACCAAGAAGGCTGCAAAGAAGGATGCGGATGCTGAAGATGGTGAAGATGAGGTTCCGGAGGAGAAACCCAAGAAGGCCAGGGCTACCAAGAAGGTAGGCAGGTCCCTCTCAAATGTGCAGATATCTTGACCACAGATTTCTTTCGTAACAGAAAGCTGAGGAGACTGGTGGGGAAGGTGAGAAGCCCAAGAAAGCTGCCAAACCCCGTGCCAAGGTGAATAGTCTCTCCATCGCAAATTGACAAAGATGTTAAAGCCTGCCCACAGAAAGCAGAAACAAATGAAGAGGGGGGTGACGCAGAGGAGAAGCCTAAGTCCAAGCGCGCTCCCGCGAAGAAAGCGGCTGAACCCAAAGAGAAGTCGGCGCCCAAGAAGCGTGCTTCCAAGAAGGTAAATTCCCCACGTTGATGGATACACCATTGGAAGTACTTGTTGACCGAGATCTCAATCTAACAGGCCGCAGAGGACGAGGGGTCCGGAGAAGACTTCAGCAAAGAACTCGCAGATATCAAGGACGACGAAGACGAGGAAGAGGAAGAACAGGAGAAACCCAAGAAGAAGGCTCCTGCTAAGAAGGCTCCTACGGAGACGAAGACAAAGCCTGCATCCAAGAAAGCGGCGGCTTCGGGTTCCAAGGGCGTGAGTGTTCTGTGCTTACGATCGTTGTCGTGCGTTAGTTCATGGTGCATATTGGCAGGATGAGGATACGAATATGAAAGATGGAACAAATGAGGGCGCGGAAGAAGAGAATGGCAAGAAGCGCAAGGTATGTGAAATCTGATGTCGTTCGGCAAGCTTTTTTATGTGTTCCTTGCCATAGCGTGCCCCCACTTCGAAGTCCTCAACCAAGCCCCCGTCCAAGAAAGCCAAGCCAGCCTCAAAGGCCAAGAAAAGCAAGGAGACCGTTGAAGAGACCTTGGAAGAAGAGGAGGAGTAGATCGGTCGAGGCGGAACACAACAACCACGCGTTCTTACGACATGGTCACCACCAGATTGGACTCGAACTTTCTGATTTTTTTTCTTCATTTATTTTTCTCCTCTCTTCTCCTGTGATATCTCGTCCTTCGCTAATTCGCTATCGCCGGTTCTTGTTTTCAGATCTTTCGCCCCTCGTTCCTTGTTACATTCTGCGTGTACCATTAATATGAGTAATACCCTGTCGTTGAGCAGTCCAGGTTGTCAATGTTATGCTGGTTTTCGATCGAATTTCCATGTATGCCTCGGGTGACTTAGTCCAACGATATGGTTCGCTGGGCGGAAAGGAATCGATGCAATGCAGAAAGATGATACAGGTTTCAAAGTACACAGCGTTACGATCTATGCCTTTGTTCCAGCAGCTTTTGCGTCCTCAGCGGCAGCGACAGCAGGGTTCACCTTCTTGCCGTCTTTCCATCGGACACGTGGAGGGGGTGCACGGTTGCGACGTCCCTCACGAGAGCGGACACGGACAACTAAACTTCATGTCAAAAGGGAGCAGGCAACGCTGTAAGGAGTCCACTCACCATGCGAGTGGATAGCACACGAGACGCAGTATGCAATTTTGATGTACAACTTGGGGATGACGTATTCTAAGATAAAAGTCAGTTGCAAATCCGAGCAACAGAGGTGGGTTTACTCACCGGGATAAATGCTAGCCTCGTTGATATCCCTAACGGCGGCACTCTCGACCATGTTCCTCACTGTGAAGCGCTTGATGGCCTTGTCCTTTCCAACACAGCGAGAGCAGTTGGAGCAGCGGACGAATTTAACGTGGCCACGGCCCTTCTTGTTGCGACCGCCATTTCTTCTTTTCTTGGTCTAGAGAATACACGAAAAAAACCATCGTCAGCAAAACTCATATAGGGAGAGTTGCCCGCCAATCGACATCCAAAGTTCCATTCACGCATCCGGCTCAAATCCACCACTTTTTGACAGAATTTCGGCACAGATAGACGTGTAAAGGTCTCCTGGATGCGATGGGCAGGGTGAAAACGCACCATTTTGTCTTGCGAGGTCGATGGGCGATGTGTTGGACGGCGACGAGGGCAGTTGAGCGATACACCAAGGGTTCAATTTCGGTTGTCTCCGTTCACACGCGGCGCGGCCCGCAGGAGGGGTCCGGGGGTCCCGGTGTCCCGGCAGGGTTGCCAGCGCTATTTGATTGAGCTTTGCGAAGAACAATGACTTGGCTATCTTTAGTCGCCAACTCAACGACCTTTTGTTCTGCGGAAGATTATAAGGAATGTATCGGTCGCCTAACGGGACTCTTTACTTCTCTGGTGCCTTTTGCTCCTCCCCCTCCTCTTCCTTTACGTTCTTTATTTTTTTCTGGAATTTTACCTGAGCCAGGCGCTCATAGACTGACGCTTCACGACTGACCACTATAGTATTGACTTCAAGTTCCATTTAACGTTAATCTTTTCCAATTATGATGTACAAGAGTGCTATCCTTCCTCTCTTGAGCTTTGCTGCCGCCGTTTGTGCCGCGCCGACGTCGCTTGATGCTGCCACTCTTTTGCAGAACGGCGAAGAGGCTCAAGCACTTAATAGGCACTTCAGGACTTTGAAGGCGTCCGACTCTTGCCAAGGTGCGCACTCTTCTTCTCTCAGACCGAGCCCGCTTATGAACTGTTCCTCTGAACAGACGGCCAGGTCGCTTGTATCGGCAAGTCCATCGCGAAATGTCAGGGTGCCACCTGGGAGACCACCCAAGGAGAATGCTCGAGATCGCAGTCTTGTTTTGCTTTACCATCCGTGTCGAGCTCGGGAGCGGTAAGATTTCATCATCTTTTACAAGACCAAATTCTTATATTCCCTCTGCAGAAGATCACTTGCACCAGCCAGAAGAGTGCCGAAAACCTCATCACCGCGACGGGAGCCACTGGAGGGATTTTCGGCAACCCAGCTAATGGTACATTGGAAGTTGGCGATGGGAGTGCGACCCAGCGCGCTTCTGGCACGCCTTCTGCATCATATATCATGGGTCCGAGCACCATTGTCTCAGACTTTACTCCTGCAGCAACCTCCCCACTCCCGAGCTCAACTCCTGGAATTTCCGCTCCAGATAGAGCCAGTGGAGTCTGCGATAACGAGGGTTCACGACCTTGCACTATGCATGAAACCAATGTTCCTCCCACTCAACCAACCCCGACGGTTATAGCCGACACGACACCTGCGTCTATTGAATCCATTGCCTCCACTCCTCAAGCCCCCACCACCGCAACATTGCCGGTACCTTCCACGTCCACGGCAGCACCCAAAGAGGCTATTACCGTTACTGTTACCCTTATCCCATTCCAACCCACGACCCTCGCACCAGAAACGCGCATAATCTCCCCGGAGGAAGCATCTTCGATAGTTTCAAGTATCAATGCTGCTGCGAAATCCACAACTGTATCTTCCGCCCCAACGCCATCTGCTAATTCAACCGCATCAACCAGTATACCTATCTCAGCGGTAGGTGACACGATTCCCTCGCCATCTTCCCCACCCCCTGCGGTGTCGACCCAAGGAGGTTATGGAGGTTATTAAGGTGATATTCACTATTGACATGTATTTCTCGCGTACCGTATATCCAACTGTATCCAATTAGTAGTCTTTACGCAAGCCGTTACATGCAACAAATAACTTACCTGACCCATCCTCATGAAAACACTGGTTTTCAATTGACTTGGTACGAATTCTCACGCCTACTTTTCTTGAACCGCTTCCGAGTCGAAGCCTCACAGAACGCGCTTCTTTGTGACAATGAACTCGTGTAACCTCTTGTCCATCAACGTCAACACTCATAACTTGCAACCCGTGCATGCATTAACCTCTACAAAAAGAATACTTAGAAATGAATAGACCTGGCAAGTACTCAGATTATCAACTGGCGATGACGACGCGATTGACCCCCGGCGTTCGTATCTTACCTGACATAGGACAATCAGATAGATCATCCAATCCAACTAGCAGTTCAAGCTCCCGTATACCACCAAATAATCCGGCCAGGAGATCCGGCGCGCGTCAAAGTAGTATAAGCGATGATGAGAGACAATATTCACGAAAGATATCCAAAACATCATCCTATGGTCATGTTCCTCCTCTGGTTGCTGGCAACATTCCTACGACATGTCGAAATCGAGCTCACGGTGAGGATCTTCGGGTTCATCCATCCTCAACTGCACCTTCTACACCCCCGCTCCTCCACACCCGAATGTCTCTCCCAAACCCAGGCCAATACCGCGCAATCAAGCAAACCTCTTCGCGATCAACACCTTCTTCACCGTATCAATCACCCGCGAGGAGAGGACTACCAGAAGAACCCAGTAGATCGAATCCGACTGCACCCATCTGGGACGTGGGGCCAAGCCAATCCCGAGGAGGATTCAACACGGTATGTGCCCTTCACACCGATCTCCTCCGACGTTTGCGTTAACGAAGTACACAGCAACGAACACCAATCCGCAGTGGGCCCTCCTACCCATCAGCATATTTTTCCATGCGCGTCCCAGGTACACGCATTCAGCCCTTGTTCAGCTACACTAGCGTGCTAACGGCGAGTTTAGGTCGCAAAGCAGCTTCAACCGCTCCTCCAATGTGGAGCCCGCAAAACGAACCTCGGAGCCTGAACATCAGCCGCATAACAGCGACACCCAAGAAGCGTCCGCCCATCGAAATCAACAAATCCACGAGTCTCCCAATGCCTTTCTGGCAACATCAAGACGCTGAACATGAGGCTCAGCAGAAAGTCGAACGACGTATGAACAAGCTTGGTGAATTTGGGCATCACGCTCCCTTCAAACAGTCGCCTGTGGCTCCACGACGGTTCTATTTAAACCCTGCCCTCCAAGTGGTTCAAGACCCAGCTTCGGATGAAGATGAAGCTGGACACCCCATGGATATTGACCAAGCCCCACAGAAGAACCTAGGGTTGAAAACCACTCTCCCAAAAACGTGAGCATCTCCATTTCTTAGCACGCTCATGCTGACCACCCGACCACTCCTCAGTGCTCACACCCCTAACCTGGCGAATCGGAAAGCTGCCCGCAAATTACGATGGCCGCCACCTCCCAAAGACTCCTCAAGTGGGAACAGCTCCGAATCAAGTTCGTCATCTAGCGAATCATCTGATTCCATAATCGAGTTGACCGACACCGAAACCGAAACCGAGAAAGGTTCCAAAGACAAAGACAAATCGGACCAGACCGAAGGCGACCCGCTCTCCGAGAATGAAATCGTCATCGTTGAGCCTCCACAACCACCCATCACTATTTCGCTTCCTCAGATTGCGCCCACTATCCCTCTGCCACCCAGTCCCCCGGCAGGACCATCTGATCACCTCGTTGCAGCTTTGGAAGAACTTTGTACGGCTTCTGTTCGAATGCAAAAGACAAAGCAGCTGCCATTCCTACGAAGGAATTTACGTCGGGGTTTCCGGATCCGATGTAACGCCATTGGTGTCAAGACTACGAGGTCAAAACCCAAGCTGCCCATACTCGTGCGGTATGAGTACATGGAGTCAATCTACGACACTCATATATCGCGATGGCTTTGTCCGCTTTGCGAACTACATGGAGCGTTTCCAAATAAAGAAATGCTGAGGTGTCATTTGCACTGGGATCACCCCGAGGTTATTTTGGAGCGTTGGGAGCAGAGGACAAATAACCAGGTTGGTCAATTCACCGTTCTACAGAAATTCAAGTAACTAAGATGTTTTCAGGGAAAACCAGAATGGCGAATTCATATGCTGATCCCCGAAGTCACCTACGAGGTGATACAGCCTAGGTATGTCCTTGCTCTGACCTTGATCTTTGCTATTCTTTGACATGACGGGAACTTGACAGAGTGTATGATCCTTACGCCCTCAAACTGGAACCAGAAGAAACCCCAGCTGGTATTGATAGCCATGTCACCCCTTCTCCTTCGCCGCTCCGACCAGTCGAGGAACCAAGACCGATCAGTGCCCCACCCATACAATCGTCTTTATCAATCCGCTCGCCGTCACGACCTCTCTCGACTCCGGGCCGGGACCTGTCCACTGAACACCCCGAGAGACCCGGTGCTATCAAATCGAAACTAGACCTCCTGCGCAAACCAGAGCCTCTCGAACCCGTTGTATTGAAGCCGCTGTACTCCGAGCGACGTGAAGGGCTCTCACCCCAGTTGCGTCGGTCCTCCACTGCTCCCTCATGGTCCAGTCGTACACGCTCGGTTCTCACCGATACGACTGAACGTGAAGAGTCTCTCAGTACAGTACGCATCGAGCATAGCCCTGGTCCAGCAGGCGGCCTTTATCCCAGCCCCCCGCCTGTACATGACCCATTAGGCCCCGCAGCGCAGTTCCCGTACCTACCAGCGAAATCTGAATACGAGGGACCAGATATTTACTATTCATGTCGGCCTGGTGGGCCGAGCACGTTCGATCTTTTGAGCACACTCCCCATGGAACCTTTTGGTGTTTTGGAGTGGGATATTTTGGAAAGGGAAGAAGAGATTTATGAGAGTGATGATGTAGCAGTTGAGTTCAAGGTCATGCATGCGTTATGGGTTAGGTGGATAACTCTGAATAGGTGGGATTTCTTTACATCTTCGCCATACATCGTATCTGATTTCTCGATCTTAGGCCGCAATTCATACAGAACTACTATAAAGGCACTATTGCGTTCATTGATATGTATTGGAGGATGATTCACCAAGCTGCTGGATGGAGGGCGATGCGATATTGGTTGCTCGTAAGTTCCGCTGTTTTGCGTGACTAGTGGTATGTTGGTGCTGATGACCGGGAAAGGTGTTGTTGGTACACCGATTTTTGACTGGACGTGAAGTTGCGAAGGCTTTGAGGCACTATGAGGACCTTACGGGAATGCCTTATTGGTGATTCTTCATTCGATTATGTTGAAAATAAGGATCGTCCCCCGATATCACGGGCATGTCCATCCTATCTTAATCTTGATATCTACTTGCAAACAAGAATGGTTTCTCACGGGGGATAAAGACCCGGTGACACAGTCTGATTGGCTGATGAGGTGGGACACTTGATACATTGATGCGTGGCTCCTTTAATGATGCATTCCACGAGTGTTGCCTTCCTTCGAGTGATATAGATTCTTCTTGGAATATGAATGTTTGGAGTGACGGTATGTGCGTGGTATATATAGATATTTACAAACAAGAACGGTTTCTCACGGGATAAAGCCGCGGCCTGATTGGCTGATGAGTGTGGGACACTTGATGCATTGATGCACGTGTCTCCTTGAACAGCAGGGATCTTTGCAGGGAGTGTGTTAAATCTGCGGACTTAAACTAGCCGCGTTCAAAATAGGCTGTAGCTGTAGCTGTAGCGAGTTCTGTAGCATGCTTACTAAGATAAATTTGGAATCAAGGTTTTGGAACTGAGCTGACAGCTGATGTCCGGCTGATGTCCCCTTGGGGATTTCCGAAGCCCTAGCTTAGGGGTCCAGTTTTGCTCTATATGCCTTGGTTTTATTTAAAAGAATCACCAACACAAATCCGAACAAAAAGCCTTGCTGAGGGTACCAAGGATTTTGAATGTGAAAGGATCATATTAAGTATGAAACACAATTATCATGTATTTAAAACCCATGATACCCTCTAAGGGGACATCTTTTATCTGGATCTGTGGCCGGTGAATAAATCAGATAGGTACTATACTACCCCACTGTTTCAGTGCACCCAGGGGTTTCAGTATTTTGCAAATATCTTCTCACACTCCGAAGATTTCAGGTTAGTATTTTGCACAGCACCTAAGAACATCATTCCTAGCATCCTCCCATTTTTTTTTGAAAATTATAACTGAAGTAGAACGAGAATCGGTTTTGAGCCAATTGTCATGCCTTGCCAGATGATGCCGAGTCGGAACATGAATACAATGATCCCATCACACGTCACATTGCATCACTTCATCCCCCAAATTAGCCTGCCCATTTCACTTGCGTTGCTTACTGTGTCAATTGTATCAGCATTTACCATGCAAAAACGTGCTCATGAGGACCTGGAATATGAAGACCATATACAGCAAGCTATTCAAAGTTTGAATAACAACACCCATAGAACTCCTGCTGCCGCTGCCCATGCATTTATGGTATGTGTTGTCACGTTCAAATGCCAGTGCTCCTTGAGCTAACAGCATTGATAGGTCAATGCAAACACACTTCGTGACCAGTATAAAGGGCAACATGTTAACTACTGAGAAGCAATAGGCAAACAACAAGCTTTGTCTCCAGCAGTTGAATCAACATTAGTTGATTTATGCCTCTGACATTGCTGGATGTCTGATCAGAAAGCACTGGGTCTCCCAGTTCCAAGCTCATAACCCACAGCTCATTACCTCAAAAGCACAGAAACTTGACCCTAAATGAGCAAACAACTTCAACAAGCCAATCTATGAAGACTTCACAGACAAATATGAAGAGATTCATACCTGTTATGGAGGAATACCACCCAAACACATCTATAGCATGGATGAGAAGGGAATTCAGATGGGTGGGGGCTGAAAGAAGAGGAGGAAGGCATACTTTTACCTATGAAATCATATTGATTGCTACAAGATTGGTAGCAACAACCTCAAGCTTGTTACTATTGTTGAATGTGTATCTGCAGTGGGAACTTCGATACCACTGTCATTTATTCTGGCCCAGGGGCCTTTGCCTGACTTATGTGTTGAGGAATGAATCAGCATGACACTTACATGTATACTTGCCATTGGCAGTGCATGCTGCATCCTCAACTCATATGCTCTGCATTGACTGAGCATAGATATTTTTGGAACCCACCATAGCTTCATGCTATGATTAGATTGATCCATTTCTATTAATATACTTATAACACAATATGTAGACATACAGCCTGTGTTAGTATTACTCATATCCTCATGGATTATGACTTGTAGAAACATTCTTTGCATCTTATGACTCCTATACATCAGGAAAAACGTCATTTCCTTATCCAGTCAACTAAGGTGACTATAAGAAGCAGTGAGATACAGCAAGATTCACTAAGGTCTAATAAGGTAACCAGAGTCATAAGATAAAATAAGAGTGGATAAGAGTATTTAAGAGGAAATAAGAGCAGTTCTACATGCATTTTCATAAACTCATGCTGTATTTGTCTTTAATAAGAATCTTATTGTTCTTATTAGGTGAAACTAGATGATACTGTGGCCTTATAGGACCCCTATCAGCAAATACCAGGGTCTCATTAGAGTGTATGTGCTACACATTTTCAGCAAGATTTCAGTAAGCAAAATTAGACTCTTTTTCAGGGAGACTCACTCCACCCAGCCCCACCAGGCCTTTGGTGTGCTGTCATGTTCACCAGTGGAGCTGTTAGCATATTCCTTGTATTATATCATCATTATTATATAATATGGTGAGTGCAACAGACAGGAGTTGAATTCTTGACCTTTTGTCATCACACCCATCATGACCAGCTTAACCGCTACACCAAAATGCCATTCTGAAATTGCAATAGAATTATATTATATTTGAGTGGCAAGGACTCTGTGCATCACATAAGTAGTCATCACATGTCGCCATGGCTGTCATCAGCCCTGTTGCCATCATGTATGAGTGAGGGAAGCAAAGAGCCAAAGCCCAAGCTCCCCAGCATCCACCAGAGCTGTCATTCCCAGGCCAACCACCCTGTATAATGTTCTTGATAAGGCTAGTACTTTTTATGTAAACCCTTTTGCAGATAGATTCTACTACTCTACAATATATTAATATGGCTTCGCACTGTGGGCCAAGTTGCACTAATTGGCCAGCAAAATAATTCCGAATTTATTGTGCTGAGTAAGGACCAATAAGGTTACATTGATTTTATTCTCAGGAGTTGGCCTGAATAAAAAGCATATAAGATTGGTGGGTCACTTACTAGTGCCTTATTGACCTTATTTAGATGAATGAGGAAATGACATTTTTCCTGATGCTGTGGGCCAAGTTGCACTAATTGGCCAGCAAAATAATTCCAAATTTATTGTGCTGAGTAAGGACCAATAAGGTTACATTGATTTTATTCTCAGGAGTCAGCCTGAATAAAAGCATATAAGATCAGTGGGTCACTTACTAGTGCCTTATTGACCTTATTTAGATGAATGAGGAAATGACATTTTTCCTGATGTAGCATATGGTAGAGTCATGTTTCATCTATTTTTATCATTTACATGCATCCTACTCATGTTGTACATGCATATGCTTTATGTTTCTGACTCATGCATGTATCATACCCTATACCCAGTGTAGCTACTCTCTACAGTATTTAAACCTTCATGTAGTAGCATACTTTCTTCACTGGAGTTTTACATTCCTCATCTACCTGACATCTTAGCTCTCTTAAGCTCAACATTCCTCACTACTTTCAATTTGGTCTTATCTTTACTGGTTCCCCTTCAGATTTGCCCTTTCCTCATCTAACTGATTTGCTTCCCATTCGACTAGCCTCAGATTGTGAGTAACTGGTTTACTCTCCACTGATGCAATGCTAGTGTAGTAGCAATACCATTCTCTTCTCATCATTATGGAAAGTACCTGATGGAAGTATTTCAAGGTAACTTGTTTATTTTAATGACATAAACTGAACTAATCAGACAACATAGTGTGGCAACATCACCAAATGGATGGACTGATAATGAACTTGGAGTTCAGTGGATTGAGGACATTTTTATACCTTATGCCATCAAGTACTGGGTCTCTGATGCACCAATTGTGCTTATCTATGATGGCCATGACTCCCATGAGACTGTAGAGCTGTGACAGTCAGTCTATGGAGTCAAGGAGTGTGAAATCATAATTTTCTGTTTTCCCTCTAAGTGCACCCACAAGCTCCAGCTGCTTGATGTTGCTGTTTTTAATCACATCAAGCATGCTTGGGGTACCCACTGCAGCAACTGCCTTTATGAAGGTGTTGTTATCAACCACTACAACATTATCCAAGAGTATATGGCTGTATGTGCCAAGGCTATGACACCAGAGGTCATCAAAGCTGGCTTTGAAAAGACAGGATTGTATCCTGTCAACCACCATGTCTTCAGTGACAACGATTTCACACCCAGTCAAAGCACATCAACCCAGGTCCATGTTCTAGACACATTCCCACCTGACATCCCTCCACCTTCCCCAGTCTCTGGTGGTGACACAGATGAATCAGATCATGATATGGATGAAGATCCAGATGCCCTACCCACATCCCCATCAGCTTTAATCACTATCAACACTCTCATTGCCAACTCAGATAGTGACTCTGAGGATGATGACTTCATCCTTCCACAAAGCCTGAATGACTCTGATGGTTCTGGATCTACTCAGAGTCATGGGTATTCTACCCGAACATCATCAGTTGGTGGAGAGATATTGGTGGATGAACACAATAAGGCCATTAGCACATTTGCAAATGTGCCTCTTCTTGTAGACCAAGCCAAGTCACAAGATGTCCTTCTTTCAGATGTCCATGATCTCCAGCAGATGGTCTCTGTTTTGGGAGAGACCGTACAAAGACAGGCAGCTCAAATTCATGCTGCCAATGCTCACTGCACAATCATCAAACATCAGCTAGAAGTCTCCTGCACTCAGCTCTATAACCTAAAGAAGAAGAAGGAGCATGGTTCCACAAAGATTAAGGCCCATTTTGTCACCCTGCCAGGTCTCAAGGCTGCCTTCTATGCAGATGAAGCTGCTCGTGTAGAAAAGGAGAGACAAGAAGCACAGAAGGAAGCACAGAGGGAAGCCAATGAAGCCTCCATTGAGGCTCATATCATTGAAGAGTCCAATCCCAAAGTATTCAACAATGCCTTATCATCATACAAAACCAAGTTTGACCTTCGTGTTCTTGCATGTGCATTGCATCTCACTGATAATGGCACAAATTCGGCACTACTCGAGTGTATCCAGGATCATTTGAAGGAGCATGAAGCAGAACTCCGGAATAATCCACGATTTTGTGGCTTACTCTGTCGGTCCAAGGAAAAGACTACCACGACGTTGGGCTCAGGTGTAACAGGCACCTATCCTCGAGAACCAATTGTTGATCCTCCACTGCAACTGCCAAACTATGATCCAAGTTTCATTCATCACACTGGCCAGTATGCCATGCCCATGGCATTTCCAATATCTATTGACTCAGGATCACATGCGGGACCCTCTTATGTGAACAGTCAAGCAGACTATCCATCTTACTTTTATTAGACTCATCTACTTAGGTTACTTAGGTACTTAATGCACCGTGTCGTTATTCCATCATCTGAGTTTCAGACGGCAGCCTTCGGCATGTGTGACAAAATCGTGACCACCGAAACCCCCGGGCGCACCGAAACGGTGGGGTAGTATGGTATATTTCTCCGCTAACTGCCATTGCTCCAGCAAAACTGGACCCCTAAGCTAAGACTCCGGAAATCCCCAAGGGGACATCAGCCGGACATCAGCTGTCAGCTCAGTTCCAAAACCTTGATTCCAAATTTATCTTAGTAAGCATGCTACAGAACTCGCTACAGCTACAGCTACAGCTACAGCCTATTTTGAACGCGGCTACTATCTCGATATGGAAGTTAATGAGTCCACCGTCATAAGGTTTAAAACTGAACGGGTCTTGTACATGCAGTATGTATGTATTAATACCCATGGACGTAAACATATCCGCTGACAACACCGAGATACGTTCAACCCTCTCAAAAACCCATAACTCCAACAGCATTGGGGTGAAGTTACATCGCTCACCCCTACATACGCCCGTAAACAGTTCTCATTGATTATCCCGGTCCTACCCCAGCTCCCAGGTCCCATGTTCAGCAATATGGATGAGAATAACTTTCTGGGCACTCAAGGTTGGGCTTCAGACCCTTAGGCTATGATAATTATTCAACATTCATCCCCGACCCAGGTTCTTCAGTCGGATTCTTCTCCAACGCGCGCCGCTTCACGATTCAGAACTCAACAATGATAAATGTGCATCAGTCGAACGAAATCTATTGTAGGTGCACAATCAATTCAGGGGTAGTCCCAACCTCACAGATCGGCAGTAATGGATCTACTCGTAAAGCAAACGGTTCCTGGTGCTGCATTCGATTCCTCCGAACGTTACCCTCCTCCAAGCTGCCATCCTGGAACGCGCCCTGCAATTATGGATAGCATCCAGACGTGGATGCATGATACCTCCCGCGAAAAGAAGATCATTTGGCTCCACGGACCTGCCATTGTTGGGAAATCAGCCATCATGCAGACACTTGCAGAAATTGAATCAGAGTCACCAGCCTCCATACTCGGCGCCACGTTCTTCTTCTCACATTGCGGCAAACGCGACGATCCACAGCGCGTCTTCATCACCATCGCATACCAACTTTCCGTGAAATATCCATCTTATCGTCAATATGTCATTGACCTCCTCACCGCCGATCCTAATGTCGTCCGGAAGTCGATGGCCGAGCAGTTCAAAAGATTCATCATTCGTCCTTTTGCAGAAAACAGGTTGGAGGGTCTCCACGAGACTGTGCTGATACTTCTTGACGGACTGAACGAATGTTTGACGGAACGGGCGCAGTGCGATATGATCACACTCATTGGAAAATTTGCCCACGAATGTCCAGCTGCACCGCTCATCTGGATAATTGCAAGTCGGCCCGAGCCGCATATCAAGGCCGCATTTTCATCTAGCGCCGTCAGGCAGAGTTATCTAAATATGGAAATACCTGTCAACCCAGCTAGGGGATGTCTAAACGTCGGGCGTTACTTACGAAGAGGTATTGGCGGGGTCACCCGTGTCTCCTTCGTCATTTCCTCCATCACTACATCAATAGCGATAGGAGTCGTTGTCGTGGGGGTTTTCCGCTGGTGCAGGTGATCCCACCTGTTCCGTTCCCATAGTTGACTTCATTGGTGGCGAGCTTTATGGGGACCCTTTTTTCTTTGTTCGAAAAGGACCTTCACGTTAGACCACTGGCAACAGGCCAAACCAACCTATTTGATATCTACCGTCCTTCAGAAGATGCGCTGGCAGCCAGAAACATTGTTGGCAATGTTTGCTGGTTTGATCACGATGGAGGTTTACGTCTGTTGTAGTCGGCTGGGCCTAACGGGATGTAGGCGTGAGTGGTACGCTTCGGAGGCTTCATTCGGTCCTTCTGCAGGAAGTAGAAGAGAATTAGGTGATGAAATGTCCGACACTTGTATTTATCGTCATCAGTACAATTCGAGTACTCACTCCTGATGTATTGATGTGCACTTCGAACTCGCAACATAGCAGTTCATTTGCATGCTGGATTGGGTTTTGAGGCTTTTCTACTATACTTGCAGCTGCGAAGTCGCTTGACGAGGGTACGGTTGAGAATGAAGTGGCGGGAGAAGGTTGGTGATTCGCACCGGTACTTGAGCACGGAAAAATGGAGACAATGATGCATTGAGGTTGTGCTTAGTGATGTATCAATCAGCGTGGGAGCGTCAAATATTTGTGTCAGAACTGTCACTTGCTATTGAAATCTTAGATCTACCAATGTCCGACTCTAAATCTGCGATCTCTAGAACTCTTCTGTCCTTTAGAAAAAACCGCAAATACTCTCCTCTCTCTCACGGCAACACATCCAATAACGTAGACCGTGAGGACAAGACTTTTTCAGCCTCCTTTCCTCCACATCAACATCATCTACCACAGCGGGGTCCTTACCCTCAGACAACCCAACTCCACCGCCTCAACAACGTATCCAAGCACCACACTCAAGATTGACAACCGTCCCTTCAGCAGCATCCGATGCTTTGTCGGATCTGCTCTCCAACTCGTCTTTCACCTCGTCCGTGTCCCCACAAAACCTTACGATCGCCCAACGCGCCGCATTAGCCGAGAAGCAACGCCAAGGGGCTTTAATAACGCATCAGAGACAACAAGAGAAGGAGAAGTCTGCTTGGGCTGGCTTGGACTCTCTTGGTCGTGGTGGATTCGGTGGGTTGACACCATACCCACTGCTGCTGCGCCGGAAAATCCGTCTTCAGAGCCAAAGTCGAACGCGACATTGAACACCGTTTTGGTCGACAACGACGGCGACTAGGGGTTAGGCGGTTTTGGTAAACCCGCTGCCTCGTCTCAGGACAAACTGAAGCCGAAATCCGCGACTTCGGATGTGGAGAGCGATAATCAAGACGACTGGGATCTGGAAGACTAATTTACTGGACCTTCCAAACCCCCGGCCACTGCTGCTACAACCACCCACGCAATAAATTCTGTGAACACGTTTTGGCATTCCGACGAATTTGCTGTCACCCCACCCCCGAAGACCGACCCCAGAAGCATAAACGCCCTAGTATCGCGTAGATTCACCCTCCCGCAATTTTGATTGCGAGAGCCGTGAAGATAGGCTACTGAATGAGAGCGACGACAACGAACGGGATGGTGAGGGTGACTTTATAAGCGTATCCAACAAGGTACGTGTCACCGCTATCTACTTCGGATTTCCCTCATCCCATCTCGACAACCTTTATCTCCTATAGCCAGGACTCCCTGCCCGAATACAATCCACCAACACATCATTTCCCGCACCGCTATCCAACGCTAATGGCACATGTAGCGCCTCACTACTACCCCACACCCTCAGTCAAATCGTAGAAATGGAGTTCTCAATACCCCGAGCCAAAGCAGCACTCGCAGCGAATAATAACGTCCAAGCTGCCCTCGAGCAACTTGTTGCGCCCGATGGTGGAAGTAGTCGTGGTACACCTGCCTTGCGCAGTTCTACCATCAACAGCCCCGCTCCTCCCCAACAACAGCAACAACAACCGCAGCCCGGGCCTGGAATCCCTCGTAGTGACATATTCACAGTCAATTATCACAAGGCGCAACTAGACTTTTTTTTGGTAATGGTACAGTAACCCATGTTTCCCTCCATCGACATGCCATCTGACCCACCCGCCCTTCAGAGCTGACACCAAACCATTTCCAATATTACAGAAAAACTGGGATTTGATTGAAGCCTATTCACGACGAGGCTTCGAGTCATGAGAAGCACGTCATCCTCTTCCGGACTGTCCCGAGAAGAACATGGGCAGGGCGTTCTTCCCGTTTTGCTCGGCGAGACAGTTGTCGATGGCGTATTCGAAGAAAGGTATTTGTTGGTCAGTGCATCCGATCCCGAGCCGGCACACTGCAGCAAGGGCCTGCTCATAACTTGTATGGTAACCAGCAACGGCGATAGGCATCTAGACAGCGGGGACTGAGAGAAAGATAAAAGAGTGATGAGCAATAGGGGATTAAGTTGGGTGTCAGGTTTGTACGTCCAAGTAAGACAGGCAATCACATCCGAAGACTCGGAGCTGAAATTGTTGTCAAAATCCTTACCAAATAAAGTATGCTGATACTTGGTTGAGTGGTTTGCTCCTTGCAGGTAGGATGGTTGGGACAGCAGGTCGTTCCTGCTCACGGCTAGAGATCATTAGATCTTGGTATACCGTATAGGCCGGCCACGACTCGTAGAGTAATGTCACTGCGGATATACAGCTACATTCATAAATATGTACCAGGGGATGTTCCATACTACGCTACAAGTTGGAAGACAATTGATACTACTTAGATGCTCGTGAGATTTACATGCAATTGACTCGCGATTGATTGATGTTGACGATGGAAAATGGTGACCTACCCGATAGCTCGTCGTTAGGACGTGAGGTGACGAGAGCTATGAGGGCTCGTATCCTACTATGTTTTTTGCCATGTCCCTCTCTCACCATTGTAATAGGGCACATTGGAAAATATCCTTGTCAATGCTGACCGGCAGCGACCGGCCGAGTCATGTACTGCGTCTCGTCAACTTCGGAAGGAAACTGGATGGAGGTACGGGAAGTGGTGGTCTCGTAAACCTGAGAGGAGAGTGTGGACTGCGAGGGGTCATTGTAGACCTGTATGTGGGAGCTCGAGACACGACACTCATCCGATCATCTTCATTTTCTCTATAGACCGGTAATGTCACGAAGCTCTGCTGACTGACTATGGTGCCATATGTTGGAGGGCGGTGCCTCCCTGGTGGTTCTGGCACGTAGTCTTCAGCAAGGACATTCCCGGACGCAGGGGATGTTGGCGTCTCAGGTGCCCTCATGTCGCCGAGGTCAACACCGAACGGATCCGAGATAGCAGCCTGAGATATGTGTGGTGATGGCGGGGGAGACTCCATATGGGTGAGGGAAGGCTCTCCATGACTAGTGCTTGCTTCAGCCCTTCGAGCATCCGATGTGGCCAACCCCCTGAGAGGCTCCAGCCTTGTCCCCAGGGAGACGCTTATCGTAGTTGCCCTGGACAACCGCTTGGAAGTCCCACTGTTGTTTCTCGATAGAGTGCTGGTTTCAGTGCTGGTGAATGGTGTGACATATGCTGGGTTTGATTGACCGATCTCTGGATCGCGTAGCGGAGAACTTGAAAGAGAGGATGGCGTTCTATGTGGGGATATGGACAGGATAGACATTCGTGATAGTGGTCTCGAAGATGGGTCCCGAGCTTGGACATCGTCTATCCTGTGTGGCCAGTCTGTTGAAAGTCGATCAACACTTTCTTCTTTGGCGAAGCGCCGGAACCAGGCAAAAGAGACGTTATGCCTCCTCAGCCAGGGTATGGAACGGAGGAAGAGGAGGAAGATCGCCCCGAACACTAGGTTGAGCAAGAAAAGGAACAGTCGATGCTCGCAAATGTAAATAACGATCGTCAAAAAAACCTCAGCAGAACTCCTGTATCGAGGCGTTGGTCAGGATCCTAGCATCGGGGATTATGTCGCACATTTAAGTATGCTAACTTACTCCGTCATACCCCGACGTCTGTTCTTGCGGGTGGACGCGGTAGGGACCCAGATGAAGTTAAGAGGAGGGGGTATAGAGAAGGTGATGTGTAAAGAGCCTTTCATGCCATGAGCAAGGTTCTGTATCTTTTCTATCATCGACAGGTGTGCCAGCGCCTATACGAAACACAGCGGACCATGACATCAATCAGACGGGGAGGTCATCAAAAGATCGAGCCCAGGCTGTCATCACAGCATGAGGCAGTGGAGGGCTCGAGTTCGCCTGCAAGGGCGATATACCTTAAATTGACCTTCGAAGAGTTCGACGCATCTGATGCTTTGCCGAATTTGCAGTGTGAACGAAATGAAGCGGAGTTGATATGCCGCAATTGTTAAAAATACAAACGGCGAGAAAAAAATAGGCGTTGAAAGTCTGGTGCGGGACGGAGGAAGCCCGAGGAAATGCAAGAAGTGAACACGTCGGAGCTTCAAGAGGCTCAGCCCAGTGGGAGGTGCCGAAACCTTGGATGGAGCCAACTTTGGTTCTTTTCAATGTAACACTCCCCAGCCAGACCACGTCTTCTTCCTCCTTTCGCCTCTTGGCCTCTCTTCCTTTGGTCGGACAAGCAGAGGGACTATCTGGAGTAGGAAAAGGCACCTGAAATTATAGAAAAGGGCGGGGCAAATTGTGCAACAAATTAACGACATATATCCTACCAACGGAATAATGGGCTAAATATTGCTTCCGTGCATACTTTTGGGTTCTGGTTTGTGGAATGCGGGAAAGAAGGCTCATAGCCAGTCTGAGATATAATATGGAGGGAGCATCAAGGAAAGCCGCCAAGAAGATGCGGCGTCCTACCCAGTATGACTTACGAATGCCTGAAAATGGACTACGGGTCAAACTTAATCTGAATGATTTGTGAAGTGTAGGAGGTGGATGAGGCCGTGTGGGTCTGCGATTCGTTCAATGAATGATTCAAGAGATCCACGCTGCATTGGGAGTCCAAAGCCAAGAAAAGGGGAAATGGGTGCCGGACCTGAGGAATGGCAGCGGAAGAAAGTGGTAGATGTAATGTATCTCGCGAGCCGCAGACACAGGAGATAAGGACCTAGTCGACATGAGCTGGGGCGGCGGGAGATATAGAAGTTGAATTGTGGATAAAGAAAGTAGAGGGTAAGGTGAGCTCAATGGTCTTAGATGTGACTTGTTAAGTATCTCATGGAATGTTGGGACGTGCATCCAAGGTGGGTGGACAACATAGCGGCTCAGTTCAGCTTTATAAAGGTAGGAAAGGAGTATTCTATGGAGAAGGATATTTGAGACTACCTGAAAGTGAGGCGAAGTCCAGGAGGAAAAGGAGATTTATTCATATGTGGAAGGATGCTTGTTGATGTGCACGCTAGCGCGGAGTTCCGAGTGAAAGAAACCCTGGATATCATGTTAGAATTTGTGGGTTGGCAAAGGAGCCGATAGCGGTGGTCGTGAAGGCGACGCCCTCGCACGATGGGAGTAGACCGTGTACTCAATGCCCGACTCTACGGATTTGTTCTCCTGGTATAAGGGTAGGGTGGAAACACTCGCACAGCTTATCTGAGTGTGATATGTCGGCGGTCGACTCCTTTCTGGAATGCTATGCAAGGACTGCCCCTCCGCAAAACATGCGTTGATAGAGTTGGCCGCCTCATCGTCGTGGATGATTGGTCGGGATTGGGAGAAGGGGGTGGGAGTGGTTAGGAACTGGTCCCGTACAACGTCTAGAATGTCCGGCATCGAGGCTGTCGTGACTGGGGGTCCGGTGTTGCTCCCCGTGATCATGATGGGGTCAATACGGGATGAATATGCCCGAGAAGTTCCTACAGCAGACATAATTGCTGTCTTCGCCATTAGTGAAACGGGTTCGCGGTCGTTGTTGGGTGAGATGGTCTTAGCGAACGAGTTGGGCCAAGGGATAGGATTGTTTGGGTTTTCCGGACCAGCCGAAGCTGCTACAAAATCAACTGGAGGCTGGGTGTGTGATATGACAAGCACCTCGAGCCTTTCGTCATTGGGTCCAAGCTGCGAGACCCCTTTCGAGTTCTCGAAGCTTCTGGCGTGGGGGAGGAGGCATTGTTGAGAAGTAGTAATGACCATAGCGAACAGACAGAGGTCAGTCACGAGAGAAACTGTGATAGGCGTAAGAATGAATGAGGCGACGAGCCACATTGGGGTCGGAGGGGTCGGGTCGAAGGTACTTGGCGCGATCTGCATAATACTATTGTCCGGGTTTATATCAGTTGCTGCCATCAAGTGGGAGCAGGGCACAGGGGGTTGCAAAATTACCAAGCAGAAGAGCAAATAAATGAGGGAAACGCCTAAGGAGTGTAAACAAGGTGGTCATGGATACGGAGAACTCACAGCAGTCCAAAATGCAGGGGCACAACAAAGATGTGTGCGCTTTGCATCGATCGTGGATCAAGTGTAGTTCCACTTGCATATGCTCCCAATGCCTTGATGTAATAATCCGGCCTGATCATCACTTGAGAAGAATCGTGAGTCGGGTTGCAAGGCATCCCGCCGCCCCACTCCTACCCACTTTCTGTGCCTCCAATTCAATTTCTGTACGTGCCACAAAGGCGATGGCGGATGCGGACGCCTTGACGGATATTTTCTCCGATAGTCATTTTCGCGAACCGAGACGTAGCGAGGAGTATATATTCGCGCTGGTGGGCTGAGGCGGAGAGCGATGAGACGCTTTCTATGAAGCCGGAAATGAGAAAGGCAGTGTGCTAGCCAGCGCGAGAACGTTGAGACGCGTGATTACATCATGAAAAAGTAGTTGTATGTAGTTGTAGAAAGGGCGGAAAAGGGAGCTGCGACGGCCGCAGACCGACATAGAGGTGAGCATAGGATAATTTTGGGCCTGGAAGCTTGGATTGAACCTGTTTTTTCCCCCTGTCATGCTCCCTTATGTTACCGCGTGAAGACAGGAATTAGCCTGATTGCTCGAGTAACAGTTTATGAGTGGAGTTGTAATGCGCATTAAAGCAGCAGGGCCGCTGGCATACGATATGACATCCCTTGGATATTTGAGCCTTTCTCCTCGGATCTAGGACCTAACAATGCGTTTCTGCACACAGAGTACGTATCGAGTACTATGGAGATGCCGCGATATATTGATTTTGTATCAACATCTAGATGACAGGAAAATTCATATAAGCATAAACCATCATATCCAGAATCAACACACCAAACGCATCAGACACCAAAATCCACGCATCAGGTGGTATGTAGTGTCCGAATGTGGCTTTCGCTACTATCTAGAAATCCATCATGGCTCGGATGAGCATAGAGTTGCTAGCGAAAACGAAGCCATATCGGTCTTCGACGAGTACGCAGCAATTTATGCTGCGTATGACATCCTGCAAGTGCACAAGTTGGCAAAGCTTGCAGATGGTTGTCGTCGTGAAGAAAAAGAAAATAGTCGTGAGAGAAGATTTAATCATCACTTTTTGTTTGTCATTATTTGTTACCATCACAGTCCCCCTGAAAAAAAAGTCGGCTGCATTGCCTTGCTGGTGAATGAATTAATATGATGTATCGGGGCCGGTGGTCTTGAGGACAGCCCGAAGCTATAAGGATTATCCAGTGATAGTACTTCAGGAGTTATTATTATGCACTCATGAACCATTTACCAAGAGTAAATCAAGATTAGCCCTTAATTAATACAGCCAACCCTACTACGCAAAGTGTGGGAAAAAATGTACGTGCACGGAAAGAAATAACGAAGGGCGAAAAGAACTTCGACATAGCGAAGCCACCAAGTCGACCAGCCGCGTTCCAAACAGCCGTCCTCTACGCGTGGCCCAGCTACACAATCACAAACGCTCCCACCTACTTTACCCATAATTCAGCTGCACATTTGCACTGCCTCCACCCCTATGTCCACCGCCAGGCATCGGCCTCTCAGCAGGCCCTCCACCTTGCGGCAGCACTGGCTTTGGCGGCAAATGGGGAGGTCTTGGAAGCGTCGACTTGGACGGCTCGTTACTATGCCTCTGGTCACCACGATTCCCTCCGCCCCGGTTATGATACACGCCACCACCAGGTCTCCCACCACCGCGCTGATTGTTGTGATGGTGCATGCCTGGGGGAGGCGGGTAAGATCCAGGTGGTCCACGCCCTGGTGGAAATCCATGACCGTGCGGCGGTGGTGGTACGAAACCTGGCCCTGGCCCATGTCCATGGGGAGGCGGTGGATAGGGCTGGTGATGTACATTTGGCGGGGGCGGCGGTCCGCCCGGATAGAAACTGGGCGGTCCCGGTGGACCATTGCGGTTGAAGTGAGGCGCAGGTGGACCTTGAGGGTTGAATTGTGAGCTGGGCATGGGTATCGGGATAGGGGCTGGGGGAGGGTGGTGATTACGGTGTGCCCGTTTGTCGAATTCATGCGAAGCTTCGTATACGGGCAGTCTGAAAAGGTCAACGAGTTAGCGAGCCTGGATAATATAACAAGATAGAGACATACGTCTTGGGGTCCGCAGGCAGTGGGTCGGTCCAAAAGTAGTCGTGTTCCAAAGCCTGGGCAGCAGTGATACGTTCCCGTGGATTGCATACTAAGAGCTTGTCGAGTAGATCAGCAGTCTCGGGACCCACGCTAAGGACACATAGTGAGACAACGACTGGCAATCCTTTAAACCAAGGAATATCTCACCTCTCGTACGCCTGCTTCACCCTCCTCGCGTACAGCGTCGTAAACCGCGTAACACCATCACACCCCGGCAACGCGTCAAAGTTCGGCCATGTATGCTGGTTCGGAGTTCCGCACAACTGCCAGATCTTCTCTAGTTGGTCCAAATCCGATGTCCCAGGTAATATTGGTCGACGTGAGAACATCTCTCCCAACACACAACTACGCATAGAAATAGAAACCAGAAAGGTCATGAATGAGGCACTGATAACGAGAAATATGCAAAAATTGCGGCGTACCCAATACCCCATATATCCACCTCACCACCATATTGTCTCGCTCCAAGTAAGAGTTCCGGAGGTCGATACCATCGGGTTACGACACAGTTGGTATACTTTCGTTCCCTGCCGCGAGGGTCAAGCCCTCCACGGGTGACATTAGGGTCGAATGAGCGGGCAAGACCGAGGTCGGCGATTTTGAGAGATCCAGTGTTGGAGATTAGGAGGTTGGCGGCTTTCATGTCGCGATGGAGAATGTGGTTCTGCGTATGGGTCAGACTGATACCTAGAAACAATAACAATCGTGACACACCCGATGCATATACTCGGTACCCTCAAGCAACTGTTTCATGTACAGCTTGATATGACTCGGTTGAAGCTTGACGCGTTCGTTCTCCAGCAATCCGGCCAGATCATGGTCCATATAAGGGAACACCATGTAGACGGACAGAGGGTCTTTCTCAGTACCTGAATGTTCGTGAGCTTGATGTTATATGACAATCTGGCCGTTACTCACTGCATACGACAAACATATCCAGAATATCCACTATGCAGGGATGCTTGAGTGCCTTCAAGATCTTGATTTCTCGTAAAGCAGTCACAGGCATGCCCTCCTTTTCGTTGTGCATTAATATCCGCTTCAGCGCAACGGCCGTGCCTGTCTTTTTGTGAATAGCCTTGTGAACCTCTCTATTCAAGGCGTGAGTATGAGGAACTAGAACCTGAAATCGGATAACATGTACCCGAAAGTGCCTTCACCAAGTTTAGTGGTGAGGTCATAATCTGACTGTTGGCCGCACCCAACAAATTCACGACCGTAAGCAGTCATCTCTTCTCTAACAGTGCGACGTGTGATTGGCCGTCTGCGGATCGGTCTGACCTTCGCGCCATCCGAGGGCTTCAGTTCAGCTTTGGTATCTTGTTGCTCAGGTGGGGGCGGAATTGGGGGTGGAGGTTTAGTAGGAGGTGCTGCAGTAAGAGAGACATGTGGTGGAGACCGTTCCTTAGGCGGCGGTCGCTTCATTGTGATTGAAACAGTGGCATGGATATTAGGGAGTGTTTGGTCCTTATGGCGAACGGATTCGGGAGGGGGAGGTGGAGGTGTTGTTTCTGGTGGTGGCGGCGTTGGAGGAGGCGGTGGGACAGTTTCATCAGGAGAGGGTGGACGAACAGCGGCGGAGGGCCTAGGGGTCGGAGAATTTGGTCGCGAGAAGCCTGAAGGTCCTGGGGAGACAGGACGATAAGAATCCATGAAACGGTTCCGCTCAACGTCACGGCTATGGTCCCGTCGACGGTCTCTACGATCATCTTCTCTCCACATCCATTCCCTATCATCTTCCCTCCGCGTCCACTCCCTATCATCTTCTCTCCGTGTCCACTCCCTATCATCTTCCCTCCGTGTCCATTCCCTATCATCCCTCGGGCGATAGTGTCTGTCACTATCGTCGAGTCGGCCACCTCTGAATCTTCTGTCATCTTCATCGTCTCTCGGCCTCCAAGAATCGTTTCGATGGCGGTCCGGAAACCTGTCATGGTCTCGCCGCTGTGGTGGGCTAAAGGCCGCTTCAGGTGTTCGTGGTGGCGGCAGCCGGTGTTTGTCACTATGATATAACGGCGGAGGAGAGCTGGGCGAGCGTGAACGAGGAGAAACATGGCCAGGGACAGGAGAACGAGGCCGTTCTCTATCACGAGGTGGCCACCTCGATTGCGAAGAATAATATCGGTCATTTCGATCAGGGCCTCGAGAGTAAGAAGGCTCCCAATGGTCCCCACTCCGACCAGACCACCGCCTCGAATCGTTTTCCCTCTCCCTTTCACGTACTCTTCGCTCCTCATCGTCCGGTCTATCAAATAACGCAGTCACAGCTGGGTCCGGGGCGGGTGCAGGTGCAGCATTTCGCGCAGCGTCTCCCTTCTTCTTAAATGGAAAGGGTATCTTGGTTTTGGAGAGAGTTGGTTTCGGTGGTAGAGACGGAGGCAGCTGTGGAGGCGCTTGCTTCGGTGGTGGTGGAGATGGGTCATCAAGTTCGCCCTCCTCTGGGGACGAAGGCGCAGGTCTCTTCGCAGCCCTCTCTCCTTCCGGAGATCCTGAGGCATGCCTCTTCGTTGGCGTAGTGACCATTGCGCAGAGGGTCTATATGGCAGTGAAGGATGAAGAGTTGGAGCTTATATAATCAACATTTTCAGAAATAGCTTGCGTCGCATATCACGTCCATTAAGTACCTTAGCGCAAGGATTGCCGTATTACGCGGGGATAAGTTGAATTGGGCGTTCAAGCTGCAGTACGTGTTTGATTCTGAGCTTTGAGGTCGGTCGGAAGATCCTTCTAGATATCTGGGGTGCTGCATTAGTCAAGGGCCAAAGGCGCCGTAGCAAGTCGAAACACATACAATTCGTGCTCGGGAAAAGAGCACGTTCTAGCGATGCTCTCGGCTGCGGCCTTGATCCACGATGAGTTGCAACCTCGAGGTCGCCGTCTCCGTCGTCCGCATTGAAGAGCCTTCGAAGTGCAATTACTTGGCACTCACGTGAGCTTCAGCAGGCCCAGTCGTAACAAAGACAAATACTGTATATAACCTCGCGCGAATCGATTATCGAGCCCTATTATTTGCGTCGTTCCTCTCATTTTCAAACTTTTAAATGACGAGCCAGCAGACACCTCCCGGGTTGAGCCAGAAGTTAGAGCATTACACAAGCGGAGGTGATGATGTTGATTGGCTTCCTCTCCTTCCGATCAAATATTATACCGACGCGTACATTGTCCAGGGCGATAAAGTAAGTTCTGATGACATATTGATGAACCAGTAAAACACGTTCGACATAGATACTTCTTGGATATAAGAAGCGAGGCTTTGGTCAAGGAAGGTACGTGCCTACTGCTTTGATCACTGGTATTGTAGTTCACCTGATCGCACAGGTACAACGGCTTTGGTCAGTATGAATATTTCAGTGCACCATGATTTCACTGATCATGGTGCTGACTGATTGCAGGAGGGAAAGTAGAACCAGGTGAGACGTCATTGCAGGCAGCCCTCCGAGAGTTAGAGGCAAGATCAACATTCTTGTGCCCAGGCAAGAAAATGACAGAGTCTTTCAGGAAGAAGCGGGTATCAAAGCACCACTCAAACACGCAGGCGTCCTTCTGTTTATCATGGACGGTGCCGAGAAGGCATTCCATATCGATATGTATAGCGCCGATGAATATGAGGGTACCATAACCGAGTAAGTCCTTGTTGACCATGCGTACCCCGTTCATGATGAATGCGCAATATCCAGGACGGACGAAATGCGACCAGAATGGTTCTCCCTATCCACATCAGGAGACCATGGAGGGCTGTCTCCTGTCCCATTCGACAGAATGTGGGACACTGACCGCTATTGGATACCTCTATTGCGAGAAGGAAAACCGTTCGTTGGGCGAGCTGACTTTGATCAGAACGGAAATGGGGTTTACAAGCCGAGGAGATGGTGGTACGGTGTATTGACTGAATAGGTATGCATTGTTGGTTGTTATACGTTCACGTCAACGCGACATCACTCCTACAAAAAGTGGACCCGTCATATGTCAATCACAGGGAGAAGGCTGGCAAGAACAGACTAGTTTCTCTTCCAACACTCCAAGGTCATTGTCGCAGATCTAAACGGCACAAGTACCGTATCCACTACTTCTATGGGGACGGAGTTGAAGTCATTGTCACCAAGACATGAGAAAGTGACTTACCCATAGTTATGCACTACAATAACCTTCCTCCAATCCTGGCCTGTCATGGCCTCACTCTCCAGTTTAATACCTCCTTTCCTCAATGGTCCAAACCCACATCCCTCCCGACAACTAAACACACAATGTCCTCCACTGTCCGTTTCTTCTCCCTGACATTCGACGGTGCGATTTCCTGCGTCATATGCAACATACTTACGACGATAATACTCCGTCTGCGGAAACCTCGTAAACACGTCCTCGGTATTACCATTAGGTTCTGATAACTTCCACATCGTCTAGAATGTCTCCGGATCCAGTCCTGTAATTCATCTTCTGCGCCATACCGGAATCGAAATTGCCGCGTAACGTACTCTTTTGCCTTGGGCCCGTCCCAGCAACAGCAACGCGATGAGCTCCCTGTGGGTGTCACGGCTTCAACGGCCAGCTGTGACGAAGCCCGAGAAATAGCTCCTCACTAATTTACTGCCCAGCAGTCGGGATAATGTGCATTATTGGGATCCCCAGGGGAATGTTGTGCAAGCATAGTCAGACGACACACTCCTTTCTCGTATCTTCAAGGCGGCCATCAACCCGATAACCACTACCCACAGCATAAGCGCCTGTATAGATGGAGTCATGGAAAGAAGATGCTGAAAACACACTAGTTTCCACCACAACAACCTCCTTAACGTCTCCACCTGTGCTGTTGGACATCACTCCTCGACGAGAGAGATGCTGAGACATTGGAAGGTGACATATTGCTGAACCTGGAAAACCCGACAAGACTTGATAAATCGGGGACATCACTATCCCCCAGAACTAAGGTCCGGGTAAGTTGATTTTTTTCAAAAAAAAAAAAAAACTAAGGTCCGGGCTTCAGAATCAGTCGTACTTAGTCGCTAAGCGTCCATAATCAATCAGTCTATTTCCTATCCCTAATAATTTCATTCGAAATTCACGCTATTGTGGCACACCTATTCATGAAATTAGAAACCGTCAAATGATCATAAGTCCCTGATCATCATATGAATCGCTGCCAGCTTGTGGCTTTGGTTTGAAGGGGAAAATGGGAGTCAGCATCTCAATCCCTCTGTCAACATCTCCAAAACTGAAAACGCGGAGCCCCAAGAAGAAATATATCCATGCCCAGCATGCCTAACAAAGATGGAATGAATTCGTAAGTTCTTGAGACCTAATGGCATGAGATCGCGGCCACACACCCATAATTGAATATCAAAGGTACAGTGCGGCCGCCCTTAACTTGAACCCTTTGAGCTTCCAACCGCAAACCTCCTTTCCTGCTTGGTCGTAGCCCGCATCCATCTTCAATAACTAACGGTAATAAATCTTCTACAGTGGGTTCTCGCTTTCGTCGTATTTCCGGTGGTGCCAGTTCGGGGAAGAGAGCGAGCCCCCGTCTGAGGATGTCCATTCCCGTTTCTAGTCTAGGCAACGGATACCTGTCACATACTTTATCCGGGCACGTATGAGAGAAAGAAGTAAAGAGTAGACTCACCAGTCATTGGCTTCTTTCACACCACCAACCACCACATCTCCACTCCGCCTCGGAATGATATACACCCACTCCTTCCCAGTCAATGTCCTTCCCGATCTCACCCAAGGAGCTCTTAGGATCACGGTCTGCCCGCGAGTAGGATAAACATCCCGGTCCTCTACACCACCAAGCGATCGAGCACCTAATCCTGTGCAAATGATCAGTCCGTGTACTGGAACTTTCCGTGCCAAGGAGGTCCGTCTCTGGTGATCATGGTGGAAAATATATGGTCCTCCCTCCAGGATCTGGTTGATATGTTGAACTGTGCCACGCGAAATGGTACCTCCTTTGGCCAGAAAACGAGCTTGGAGGTAGCCTAAATAGAGTGGAACGTCAATTGTGAGGGTTTCGAATTCGACACCCCGAACAATGCCTGTTTTGAGGCTTGTCGTGGGCACTTCACGGCGCTATATCGAGTCAGCCCGAACGAGATGCCACTGCAAAGGGGACTCACGCCTGGGTAATAGTCCAAGACCGTCTCATTTCCATAGCCATCTTCGTATAGCTCCTCTTGTTTCAACCGGAGGAAACATCCCTCTGCCGATCCTTTGCCAGGCTCTGAGAGTTTCCACATGTATTCAAAGGTTTCTCTGTCGATCTCTTCGTGAGTTTGGTATGAGATTTGTATGAGACACAGCGAATGGCATATTGAAGCCTACTTTGGAGGCGAAGATCCTCTCCAGAAAGAGTTACGTGATGCGCTCCCTGGACACTAATTCAGTAACATATCAACGCAATCGTCAGTGCTGACATACAGCCCAGCAGCTGGTGTATCTAGAGCTCTTCTCGTCTCCCGGGAAGGTATCGGCAACGATCGTCACACGATAATCTCCGCTTTCCTGAAGCACAATTGCAGTCGTCAAACCAATAACACCTTGGGAATAAGCAACCATCAGCCTCAATGTTAGTGATAGCTCAAGAATCGTATATATACCTGCCCCGAGCACGACGATCTCTTTCTTCTCAAACTTTGCGTGATCCACCATAAGAGTAAAGCTGAGAGATAAAGGAGCAAGATGTCAGTTCGTTTGAGTCGAAATCTCCATATGGAAAGACAGTCACGCAGACCGGTTGGCTGGGACCAGCTGGGACCGCAGGAAAACACCGCGTTCTTGGTTCGCAATATTGGACATTGTCGGAAGTTAACCTAGGGTCAGGTAGTAGAGTTTTTCAGGTCGTGTGAGCTAGAGCAAAAACCAAGCTCATTGTCCTACTTGGCAAGGCCGAGAGTCCATTGGGAATCCCATAGCTGTTGATAAACTTTCGTAATGACGGACAGGAGACAAAGGGTACGACATCTAGAGTTCATAGATAGGGCATAAGGAAAGAGGAAGTCCGACTTGTGGTCCATACCTCCCGCAAAATCAAATGCGCGTCGGGGATCAGTCTTGGCCCTTGGATGAATCACAAATCATTACTCTGGTTTGGAGCTTGAATAAGGTCAACTTCCTGTTGCTCTTCGTTTGATATTAGCTTGAAGCATGACAGGACCAGAAAGGAAAATCGACGACATGGAATAACTCATATAAATGTGCGAATATCCTCACTTACAGTTTAGGAGCGACTCGAGTACAATGAACAAACGAGAGACCCAACATGATTTTATATTACACGACCTCCTCCCTTTTCCTTAACCATATCAAACCATTATTACCACTACAGGTCTCTGCAACCTGCAGCCCCTGATCTTGCTGTGATATGTTGGGACTCTCGAGTGAGACAGGTAAGGTTAGAACGTCTGGTGCGTATTCCGTTCGGCTCCGGCTGTTCAATACTCGTAGAAGGGTGTTTGAATAAAACTTGCTTATGAGAAAACCGGCAGCATTGAACAATTCACTATTCGGTATTCCAATCATCAAAGCACCAGTTAGCACAGTAATTAATACTATTCGCCATCAGTACTAACGCTTCACCCAATGTCCATGTGACTAGCTCACCTGTTGCTGTCCCAGTCTCGACGGTCAACTTCAGCAGCTTTCGGATGAAGAATGAAGGCCGTTGAAACTCTTTCTTGAGCTTAATGAGCTGTCAACTATGTTGTAAGTGAAGGTATTCAGGATAGCGCATTCTGTCCTGGGCGCACATAGTATGTCATCACAATTGCGATTAGGAGATCACAAGAAACCATTGAACCTATCCACACCTAAGAGGGAGTAAGCTTGAGTCTGCTTTTGGACCATCGAAGAGTCGTACAGAAATTGGAAGCGTCGTTGCCGGTGTATCCTTTACACGGAGCAAGATAAATGTCTGAGCAGAAAACGCTCGCGATCCTTCCGCAATCGCGCCACCCAGTTGTACAAACGACAGCTGCAAGCCAATTAGTAAAGCCTAGAGATCTGTGTGAAGTTTTTGCTGGCTTGCCACTACGACAGCTGCGCTGATTTTTCGAGACCTCGAAACTGTGTAGATGCGACATGCATAAAACATCGCCGCTATCCACCCAACTTCAAACTGATATATCGTAACCTGTACTAAATTTTGAAACGACATTTACTCACCTAAACCAGAAAGTATCGGAACGGTGAACCACATCGTCCCGATCAGCTCCAAATATTCGGCATCCCCAAAATTTAGCACGAAAGCTCGATATAAGTCATAGGTCAGGAGGACGGTTTGCAAAGTCTCCAGAACAAATGTGACGCCGGTCATAGCTTTATTGACCCACGGGTCATGAATAAACGTCGCGTAGTATGTGGCTAAAAGGACCCAGGAGTTAGCAGAGAATCTTCGCGTGAGCGGCGAGTTCAGCTCACTTGTTTGGGCGATGAGCAAACCATATAGTCCCCAGTTTAGCACGAGACCTACGAACTATGTAATTTGACTTCAGCAACCCTACCGGTTTCGACATGACTAGCGATGACGGATCGTATACCTGAGAGCTAGCACTGTGGCTTTATCAGCAAGAAGATCTCCAATATACACCACTGATCACACACCTATCAATGGGGTCAATCTTGGGCACCAACGATTCCATGTTATCAACTAGTTGGGTGAATCGAAGTCCACGGCTCGAAGGCTTGTCACTTCAAGTCCGCCAAGGTTTTTAAGCGGTCTCTGACTCAAATCGGCCCTACATCTTGGCGCACAAGCTGTTGGTTACTGTTGTCCTCCTGCATAAGCCCGTTACGCAAGCTCGACCGACAGGCCAGGATTTAACTAGCTATAACAATTGATCCGTGAGAGCCAAAGCTGCGGAAGTCTAGAGGGGAAGGTCTACCTCCGATGACAGAACCACAAATCTGGTCCTACTCATGGGCGTCAAACTGTGTCACACTTCTGTCTATTTCGCCCATTATCCTTGGCGCGCCCAGGTACTGCCATGCAATATTGAGTCCTTGGCCCTGGCAGCCGTGAGCCGGCACCATCTCCGTAAAATGGTCCTGAGCTACAATAAATTTGATCTTTGTAACTAGTGTAAGGGTAATGCACGGGCTACAAGAGGCCTGTGATGACAAATGCAAGATGTAGAATAAAGGTCCAACTGTATGTCTGAAAGGAAATGTAGATTTAAAAGGATGTTATGATTTTCTCTCTACAACTTGCCAAGGCATTTATCTATGGGGGAACAATGCAAGCTCGATGTCAATGGTTTCGAAGTGAATGAAGCAGCCGAAACACGCTTTATACATCGAGACTCGAAAACAAAGGTTTATGGAGTAAAAATGCAACTGTCAAGCCATGACGTCCATGGTTGGAGTGTTCATTGAGAACAAGCAATGGATATGGGACGGCTCGCGATGCCCTCGAGCTTCCAAAATGGTCCTCTTTTATGTGTCAGGACAACAGACGAGCAACAGACCATTACAGCTGAGCGCTTGGGCGCTCACCGTCCGGCCGCTGACAAGCGTCGAACGGTCGGGGTGCTCGTAATGATCAAAGCATCCTAGAAAAAGGGGTTCTGTCACAGGTAGACAGTTACAGGGTTCCAAGACCCCAGACACAAGCCATATGAGGCTAGCCAGTGACGGGACTTAGACCTTCCCCTTCTGGGTTCCGCACAAAGTCCTTCACCTTTGTAGGTACTAGCATGGTTAATGAAAGATGTGCCTCGGACCAATTTAATTAGTGTTAAGAAGGTCTTGGTAAGAGGGTCACCGGCCGTCAACAGCCTTGGACTTCACGGTAGCTAGGCGCCATACTCAGTTGCCAAAAAGGCGAGGGATTGGAGAAGTAAATAAGAGCTCCCCATCTTTCATATTGGCAAGGATAATATTGGCAAACTTTCTCACAAAGCGCCATAGGGTGGGTCCGGCTTGGATTTAGTCCGCTCAGGGAAACCCTGAGAAAGATACAGTCAACGCCGCCAGACGCTGCCATAGCCCATAGCACTTTGACCCGCTTTCGGGCAATGGGGGGGGGTACTTATCGTGAAGGTTTACGTGAGTTGACAACATACAATGGACCCGAGGAGTGGCGCTTGCAGAAGCCTGTGCCTTCGTTTCTTATGCAAAACAGCCGGGACTGGTTCCCACACGCCAGGGTGCTGGCCTTCGTGGATGATTAGGCATAAAGGTGTGATGGAAAAGGACGGTCGGTGAGTGCATGAAGACGAATACACTCGTCGACGTATTCACCTTACTGTTGTGTATGGTGGATGCATAAGACTGGCGTGAATGGATTAAACAGTGCGTATGTACACGAGGAGCGGTAAGGCACACAGGAGTCCCATCTCACAAAAGCAAGCAGGTACTTGCGAAATGAGTGCATGAACAGGGTGTCGGAAACCGCTGCGCTTTATGTTATGTCCGCCCTATTACATCATTCACTAGCTGTTACATTTGACTGCGAGTATGAGTCCAAGCCTGAGAAACGATTTGAAATTGAGCCCGATCTCCGGGTGGACGGGTACTGAGGGGGTCCTGATGACAGCCCACCATAAGAGGGAAGAGTAGACACAATGCTTGTCGACCTGCTTGACCTTGAAGGAATCATGCGGGAAACATTTGGGTCACCGCCTGATAACCTCCCGTGCGCCCCTTCATCGTTCCTCCGTGTTTTAGAAGGAGTGGGTTGAGGCCTTACGGGTGGAGGGCCCTGGTACTTGGTAACCAGTGGGTTCTGCTGTGCAGGGTTTGAGGAGTTAGGGTTGCCAGGCAACCGCTCGTAGGAATTTAAGACACCCCAAGCGTTGGCCTGTTCACTAACAACGCGCTTGGGGATGCTCTTCCTTCTGCACCAATGACAATAGAATAGTGTCAAGGTCATGGCGCAGACAACACCCATCGACCCTCCGATAATGGGTCCTATGATTTGGGAGCGGTGAGGTGCGGCAGAAGGGTTGGGAATTATGGTTTCTATTTGGGTAAATGAGGGTAGTGCTGAACCTGGTAAGGATGAACTTGGGGAACTGGATGGTGGGGCAGCTGCAAGGCACGTTATGTCGCTTCCAGGTTGCACATAGAATGGATTGGATTGTGCTCGATTTTCCAAGTTGGTTCTGGCCAGGATTTGGTACCAACCTTGGGGAACGTTGACTTTCCATGGCACGCTGGACGCTCGTGGTTCAAAATCCTCGACAATTGGGACTGTGATTGTACCAGCCGTGGCGGCGTCCGGTGGCGCTGCGAGCACTTGCACATCGGTAAACGTCGGGGTAGGCCGCGAAGAGAGCGATGGTGGGGGTGGATCCTGAAGAACGCCGAGGTTGGTAGCGAAGAAGGAAAAGGGAATGGATGGACCGGCGTACAGCCACGAGACATTGCGGATAGTACATGTAGTTAGCACGCCTACGAAATCGTTTACGATGATGAGCGGGGTCTGCGACGGCGGTGGTAAGGGATCTGCGGTAGGCGTGAAGACTGGAAGGAAGTTTGAGCAATGCTCGCTAGCACGAGGTATAAGACTACAATATACCTTGCCTGATTCCTAGATCATTGGGGAATTTTACAGCGCATGTACTCCGAACCACCAAGCTGTGTAAAATAATGGCTATAGTGAGCAACACTGGAGCCATAAGCGCGTAATAGTGAGATCCGGAACTGTGATGGTGTCTGAAGAATCTTGGTCAACTACCACTGAGGGAAATGAGAGAAGTGGGCAATCCGAAGCCTCTTGGTCGACATTTTATACTTCACCCCTTCCACAAAATATGATATATCACAGGCCACTATAGGGCCATCGTATCATTCTTACCGAGCTGCTTCGATCATGTTCAACATCATGATATGGGCCATGCAAGTTGTGGTACCTCAGGCTTCAGTTCCCAGGTACCCAGTTTAGGATGGTCTCATCAGGCCTTCTGATTAGCCTGGATATAGGCAGAGGCAACCCACGTTTGTGCGGAATGCTCATAGGGGGTTTTTTTTTTTTATCTAACCGGGTTACCCACGAATCGGTTTATGCTTCAATCCTGACTCTGTAAAATGTCCCCGGTTCTTGCTTTGAAGAACTTGGAAGGTTTTTAGTGAGGGGCCGTGATCCAGCCGCACACCAGGCGATGGCAGGATATGGTTCCCAATAGGCTCCCCTTTTATCCGCTCCAGTGCCGTTGCACATAACTGCAGAACGCTGAGTCCTAACACTAAGAATAACTGATTGCTACCTGGGACATGATCAGTATCCATGCATCGCACAGGTTGTTGCAACCTCTGTAGTAAACCATGTTCATAGGGTGCCATTATTTACTACTTGAGCTAATGCGACGAGGGCCATGGACATGTTGATGAGCGTCAACGGTCCAGCCAAAGGCTTCCCATAAATTTCATCCAAACATTGACCTTGCCACTTATTGCGCGTTTAGCTCCCTTTCTGGTTTGGGTTTCTCAGTTTTGTAATCCGGGATTATAACTTAGGTGACTATAAGTGTCGATTTCGCCTCCAAGGGCCCTTGCTTGGCAGGGTTTTGTTATGGCCACTGGCTGTCACTGGCCCCCAGAGATAAGGTAAAAGACTGTTTGTACTGTATACGCAATGAGACGGATTGATGGAATTATGCCAGTGGATGGTAAGCAAGGGAATTTGGGCTGATCCAGTCGGCCCGTGGCACCGGTCACCGGTCACCCCTCACTAACGCCACGATATCGAGGTCGTCGACGCTTGGTTGTGTTGGCGCGTTCAACGTGTGTCCGTGCTTCACTCAGGTACTCAGGTGCGTCCAATCCCCTCATTTGTCACTTAATGCTAATATCCACATAGATGTCGGCTCTTTTAAGTCCTACCTTGGACGTGTATCTCGCGACCGCCCTAACCGTTGGAGTTACATGGCTCTATTTCACCCTCAAAGGCACCGAAAAACATCAACTACCACGAAAGGATGTCAAGACGTCGCTGTTTCTACTTGCACACACGTTATACGTTCTTTACTTTATCCTCGTTGCAAAGCCAGAAAATCTTTTCGAAGCTTTCAAGCTCCCTGTTAACTCACCCCCCGATACCATCAAGGCCCTGTTAAACCAGAGCTCTGAGACCGGCAGTATTCCAAGCCACCTAGAACTCTTGTTGAGGAAGCTAGGCTCCTTTGACATCAGATTACTCTATGTTCGGTGCGTTGGCTCGACCCAGATACATTTTACCCCTTTATTGACGCCCAAGCAGTTTCGGTCACGATGCAATTGTTGATTGCGAATGGTGCTCATCCTTCGAGGACTATGCCCTCTTCTCTTTACCGGCAGCATTACTTGCCTATATACGCGAAGCAGGTGTCATTGGGGTGAGCCTCGCTGCCGCAATATACCTACGACACGCTCAATATTCTTTGATCACAGATACTAACATTGGGCTCATCAAGACGTGGATATCTACGACCACTTGGCGTCGGCGCTCTTGTCATTGCATGTCTGACCGAATTCTACTGGATTGCCACGTCTCCTATTCAAGTGCCTCAACAAGCTGGTGATGAGATCACCACTTGGATGGTGCGCGTCTACTCAAAGCTTCCGACCCTCTTAGCCTTCTGACGCAGCTTGTCAACCAGCTTCACGATCACCTCCTCAGATATCGCCACCTTCTCTTCCTCATCCTCCCTCTCGTCATCTATAAACTACCCTCCATTCCAATCCCGATCCCGATCTTGTCCAACATCCTGTCACCGCCCGTTACCCTCACGCCCGAACAAAAACAACAGCATTACGCAACAACACTCAAAACCCTCGAACACCTTCTTCCAGCGCTCCATCTCATCAAATATACCAAGGCTTCCATCATGCGGACACCTGAACTCCGCGAGCGTGCTATCAAATGGTGGGACGAAGAAGAGAAAGAGGGTAGATGGATGTTGGAGGATGAAGGATTGAAAAAGACTGCCAAGATGGCTGGGCTCGGTTTTGGTCAGGGACCAAGTGGTACAGGAGAGGATGATGAGCCGTTACGCAAAAGTGCTGACATGGCTGTCCGTTCGCTCCAGGAAGCTGCTGTCCCTAGTGAACATTGGCGATAGTTCCTTCGATAGATCTATCATTGGAGTACATAGGATAGATGACATTGCAACCTTTGCTGCCTGTATCGCAGTGTCAGAACTTCTTCGAAGTTGTCCGAGGATAATTAGAGGACGTCCTCCCATGGCTGTCATCCTTGTGAATCTGACCGATGTGTTGAACAGTTGCAAGGACTCGCGAACAAAACCAGAGGATTGCTTGGAGTGAATGAGATTGGCTGCATGCAATTGTTTGGATCCTGTTTCGTGAAGGTAGAAAGGCAGTAATTACCCGTACCCCCCTTGCGCTCGTTACCACGGAAGCTGTATGCCATCAGATTTACTCAACACGCATATCACATCCCAAGTCAAACCCCTATACGTCCCCATATATATCCCGCTATCAGAAACGCAAATCATGTTCATCCCCATGTAACAGAATTCCTGAAGCAGGTCAAACAACATAATAAATTTATACATAGTGAACGACAGATATAGCCGGAATGGTAGTGCATGTATGGAGATCGTACGGAGAAAGAATGATAGAGGAGGAGGAATGATGGAGGGGATTACGCGGAGAGAACGGCCAAAAAAATGAGTGTAGGATAAAGGAATGGAATGTCAGTAGGTCCATTGATTAAAAAAAGTTCCTTTGGATAGCGGCCGACGACGATTAATTTAGAATTTCTCTCCCACAGGCGTCAGTGGATTTGCTCTGGGAGAACGACGAGGTTTTTCGCGTCCGTATAAAGGACTACGGGGCGTGGTCACGGTCGTTGGTGTATCGGGAATCTCTGACCGCTCAGATATCGGAGATGGGTCATAAGCCGAATACAAGGGCAGCGTTGTAGCGATCGTCGCTATACCGGTCGAAGTTGTATGGTAAGTCGGGGGCCGATCGCGTGGAGTCCAACCCTCCCTATTCCTCGGCCTAGCCTGACCCTTCACATCACTATCATCACCTCTAAAGGGCTCGGTGAACTGCACGCGTAGCGCCGGATGCGGATGTAGCTGTTGGGCCAAAGCGTCAATACCTCTCCGCCCATAAAACGGGGTCAGAGTCGTGATTCGCTCTCGTGAATTGCCAAATGAACCAATAGTGATGCGAGTAACCGAATTATCCGAGCCAGAGCTCGAGTCCAACCTCTCATGTGGATGACGCCCTAGTGCCCATCCGAATCGTTGTCTCCAGGTATCGGATCTGGGGGGCTCATAACCGTAGCCAGCAAACTCGTAATCGGGTCGTCTCCGCCTCCGGCGCCTACACCAGTATAGAGCCAACAGCGCGAGAGCACATACGACGAGGCCGCCCATAACAGCCAAGATGACCACACCAACACTGGGCGACGAGGAACCGCCACCAGTTTTGTCCATCTCTTGACCGGGGCCGTCAGGACTGCGAGTAGGAAGTGGCCGAAACGACGCTATGGTCGTTACCTGTGTGAATGTGTGGACTGGAAATTATGATTAAAGGGTCGGTGGTTGGCTTAGCTGAAAGGCATCTCATACCTCCTAAAGTGCTATCTGTGCTCGCTGATAGGATTGTCGACACCTCCAAGTCGCTGAATGCCGGCGTAGAGCTTGCTGACTCAAGAGGAAGAGGCCCAGCTTGCGTAGCGTCAGTCGGCGATGCTGGCGGATTCTCACTGAAAGAAGTCTCTTCCGAGGTAGCAGGAGCCGTTGAGACACTCGTCGTGGAAGACGCATCAAGAAAGGTAGGTGCAGGAGTGGGGAAGAAACTTTGTGTTTCCTCAGTAAAACTAGGTATTGGAAGTGAAATTTCTGGACTGTTTTCGTCTGCAAAAGGGGAAGAAAAGCCAGGAGCAGAACTTGAGGAAGAAGCATCCGGTTGCGGTTCGAGGGGAAGTATAGTAGCGACCGTCGTTGTTATGGAAGTAAGCCTAATCGTGGTCGTCGCCACGATTATTTCGGGGCTCATGTCTGTAATTGAAGACGTTTAAGTCCCCCGTCTTATTTCAACAAAGAGCAAGCGTGCTTACTTTGGCCGCCAGGCAAACCCTTCGAAGCGGCCGGAGAGAAGGTGCTCATATTGTCAAAGGCTCTGTAGTAGAAGGTGTAAAAGAGGACACCTGAAAAGCCATTAGCTACTCACCCACAGGAGCAAGGAAGGAATGAAAGTGAAGAGTGAAAGAGGTAGAAAGAGGAACTGGGCAACGAACAATCCGGAACACTTTTCTACTCATGACACCTAAATCAGATCGCAAATTTGCAGCCTAAACAACGTGTATCCAAGTTGAATACAGGTTGGAGCAAAGTCATGATGCGAATGCTGGAAGAAGGCTGTCATGACCGGTGAGATTGATGAATACGTCTAACACCCTCTGGAATACCAAATGCTGACCGTCCCACGGGCGGTAATATTACAATGCCACGGCGGACTTCTGATCGAATAACGGAGAAAGTTGCTATCAGTCAATCATCACCAAACTGTCATTCATCCTGTCCTTGGGAGCCTGGTAGAAGTGAGCTGTGGGTCGCATATGCGTGGTACTTTGCAGAAATTGGGCCCAGTATCTGTCCAGAATTTGGGAGTACAGGTTTCCGAAGAATCATGAGTTTTGTCGTGGTAGGGTTGAAGGGGAGGTGCAAACCAAAGCCAGAAGCAAGCACTCCAATGCCCTTCATTATGATTCGCATTTTGCCGATCAAAAACGATCGATGTCCAGCTGTTACAGGCAGCTTCATGAAATACCAACTTCCCACTTCTTTGTTCGGTTAATCCTCCTGTTAGTATCGACTACATCATAGACTCCACCGAACAAAATATCGAAGTATGCTATAATACAACCAGACTCCGGGGTATACTTTTCATATTGTCGTTATAGTTTCCTCGGTAGGGGTGGAAGTGAATAAGTATTATCAATGGACTGATCCGCCTCCAATGGAGGCGAATTAGTCAAATAAGACCTCTCTGAGGAAGTCGGGTACCGTGGAGGCCCTGATGATAAGGTATCATATGGCGGGAGAGTTGATACCTGAGTTGCTGTTGTTGCTCTGCTCAGTGGCACCTCCGCAGTTGACCCATCGTTCCTATTATCCTCAACACCCATTTCCCTCCAACTGCTGTTCCCGAGCGACGTCGAACGATCAGGCTGTGGAAGTGGAGGAGGACCTTGCACAGGAACGCTCCAGGAATCTGGGACTGTGTCTGGAATACTGGGTACATAAGGCGTTGTTGGGGTGTCTTGACAGTCCGAATTATGATAACGGCTGTCATGAGAAGTGCTGGCTTCCGCCCGAGTACTGAAAGTCAGATCACGGGTCAATGGTGAAAGACACTCCCCGGGTGGAGGAGGGTCCTGAATGGGGATGGAAACTCTTTGCCGGGGCAAAACGCCTATGTCAAGGACCGGGCTCTTTTCGACTTCACCTTGTCGGCCTGGGGGTCGCCCAACACCATGGCGGCGCTGACGTCTGCAGTTCCCCCTTCGGAGACATATATATGCCACCAATCCCCCTGCCAGAAGGCCTGCAAGGACAGCGCAAACGAGGAGTTCGATGAACTCTGGGACCGTAAATTTATTGTTGGCGTCAGGATTGGACATGAACTCAGGTTCCTGAGGAGACATGTCCGACCTAGAGCTGTAATGAAACACTGTGGCGATACTTTCATCCCCACACTCACAGAGACCGGATATTGTGAGAGCGTTTGTGCCGATGTTATGGGGAATTTCGTCGCCTATGCCAAGTCTGCAGAAAAGCGGTGGTATGGGAATAGCTAAAGCGAAGCAAGCTAGGACTATGCATGCCTCGCTGCCGTGCCCTTTGACCTTTTCTGTTGTCTCTGTGGCAACAAAAATCAGATATCAAAGGAGGTGAGTGGATACCAACTTCAGGCTGAGTATAAGTAAATAAAGCTATGCGGCGACTCAGCAAAGGCTAATGTATGCGCCATCAGACGGCTGGCAAAGCCATCTCTTGAAGGAAGGTGTTAGTTTAGACACAGTATCTTCAAAACTGAGAGGCTTTGAGGTGATCATTGGACCTATAGCCTGAAACGCACGCCGGCGTTAAGATTGCTAATGCAGAAACACATCACCGTAGACATCAATAGCAAGAATAGATGATTTATGATGAAGAGGACCGTGACAAAATTGGGACACAAGAAATTAGGCCCAAGGAAAATCGTTCTCCACACCAGGACACGACACATAGCATAAACCGACTAAGAAACATAGTTAGACGTTAGAAACGTTGAGCTTGTATTGAAGCCAACTTAGAGCAAACACTAGGGCATAGTAGGGAATAAATGCGCCGGTGGGATCCATCACGCGGCGGTTAGCTTCAATGTTACTTGGCTAGCCCGAACCGAAACGTCAATGTCTGGTTGACTCCGCTAAAGATACACAAAAACACATACACATAAAGGTAAAACGGATCTACATCATCTTCAGAACGGGGGCGGAGAAACGGAAGCGTCCAGAACAAGCGCCAAGTGCCAACATTGGGGCGAAGAAGTTGTCAATAAGCATTACAAAGCGTCACGACAAGCGTGTAAAAAGACAACCGAGAGTACAAGGACATCACAATACTAAAGGAGGCGTGAGAAACAGCTATGGTAACGTCAATAGGGTACAAAAGCACTACAAGTCACGAACAAATGAACAGAATATATAACAACGATTCTTGACCGGAATCGAGCAAAAAGAAAAGGCACAAGGGAGTATCAACAGACTCAATCTTTCCTAGGAAGAGGCATATCCGGGATCAGATAATGCACAGGCTTTCCCTCAATTCCACCGGGTCCAAAACTGCTCTTGTGAACAAGATTTCCCGTGCTTTCAGGTGGGCTTGGGGTCTGCCGGGGTTTTTTGGAATAATGGCCCTGGCCCGAGGAAATGACGGGAGAGGAGGTACTGATAGGAGTGACCGGTGAGGGTGTATAGACTGTTGAAGGAGGGGAACGTTCGGCCGTAGCGGTATAAGTGGAGATAGTTGGAGGAACGGAGGGATCGTAAGCAGGGACGGGCTTTCGAGGGGTCTTCCTAGGAGTTGCTGATTGTGAACCCGTAGACTGGCGGTTAACCTTTTTCTTTTGTTGATGGCTGGTACTACTCGAAGGTGCGCCACCACTAGAAGAAGAAGCAGAGTATGACCGTGCCATCTCCATGGCTGCCAACGGTGATGGAGAGCGATGAGGTAAAGGAGAAGGATATCCAGACGAGTAAGAAGTGGTATCAACTGAGGGTCTTCTCCCCGGGGTATGGGGCACCCCATGAGGCTGTGTAAGACTGTCCACTGTTGATGACGAATATAGATGTGTTGGTGATATTTGTTCTTGAAGCGACGACCTCGACGACATAGGCCTGCCGCCATTCGAGGGCAAGGTTGCCAAAGCCAAACCTCCTTCAGCGTCGTCAAAAGGGTTCTTAGTGTACGAAGCGGGAGAAGTCGAGAATTTCTCTTCAAAGGGGGAGAAGGGTGTGGAGTTGCCGCTCCTTTGATCCTCGTCCTTGACGAAAATAGCTCCGAGTGAGTCCCTTGTTGAATGATGGCCTGGATTACGCATGGGGGCTGCGAAGTCACGAGAAGGGCGGCTTCGTCTGTTGAGCTTACCAGAATGGGTCGAGTTCAGGGAGCCTAAACCACCCCAGCCACGGGTGAGTCGTGCACCCCCAGTTTGTCCCCCGATAGGTCTATCAAGGGTATTCTTTCGTCGGCGCAGACAGAGATAAATCATGAGAACGAGGATCATAAAGACTGTCACGCCTGCTACGACGCCAACGATGACGCCAACGCGGGAGTCTTTCGAGGCGGAGGAAGGTATAGGCGTGGTAGTTTCTACAGGAGTCGACGAAGGTGGAGGTGAACTTGGTAGAGATGAGCTTGAGGAACTGGATGGTGGAGTGGTTGTCAGGCAGGACGTGTCGCTTCCAAGTTGCACATAGAATGGGTTGGACTGTGCTCGATTTTCCGAGTTGGTTCTGGCTAGGATTTGGTACCAACCTGGGGGAACGTTGACTTTCCATGGCACGCTAGACGCTCGTGGTTCAAAATCCTCGACAATTGGGACTGTGATTGTACCAGCCGTGGCGGCGCCCGATGGCACTGCGAGCACTTGCACGTTGGTAAACGTCGGGATAGGCCGCGAAGAGAGCGATGGTGGGGGTGGATCCTGAAGAACGCCGAGGTTGGTAGCGAAGAAGGAAACGGGAACAGAGGGACCAGCGTAGAGCCACGAGACATCGCGGATAGTGCATGTACTCAGCACGCCTATGAAATCGTTTACGATGATGAGTGGGGTCTGCGACGGCGGTGGTGAGGGATCTGCGGTAGGCGTGAAGACTGGTAGAAAGTTTGAGAAGTGCTCGCCGGCATGGGATATAGGATGACAAAGTACCTTGCCTAGCCTCAAAACTGCGAGGCAAATCCAGTCCATGTACACCTTCAGTTAAGAAGGGCAGCAAGAGGATGAGAACGGAAGGTGATAGGCTTGGTGACATGGTCGCCTTGAGGAGCGAGGCGGGATTTGAAGGCCCCCTTTGTGGAGGATGAGAAGAGAGGAGGTCTATGGCCGTCGCCAAACGCCGCTTGACTTGCAATTACCCAGGCATCAGCCGGACAACGGCCATCCCTGAACCACATGCCACATCACAATCATGATAATCACGAGCGCCCCATTTACCTTCTATAT
This sequence comes from Podaxis sp. AQ799166, assembly GCA_018524765.1. Taxonomy (NCBI): domain Eukaryota; kingdom Fungi; phylum Basidiomycota; class Agaricomycetes; order Agaricales; family Agaricaceae; genus Podaxis; species Podaxis sp. AQ799166. Next base: position 49,652 of record JAEUWQ010001204.1, on the reverse strand, counting down.
TCCCAGAGCCTCATCACGGGAAGACATACTGGCTGAATGCAGCAGTTTTGGTTCCACGAAAGTTGGAAGAACCTCTGACCCAGCTTCAACCAAGACGCGAAGCGCCCATCAACTGACAAGCATCCGGCCCCGACGGTCAGAACTCGTGTGGCGGCTATCATTAAGCGGCGAGCGTTCGAACAGTCAACGAATAGTCGGCATGGCCCCTGACTCCAGCAACACTCGGCAAAACGCATTACCATACACGAAAATGCAACACACCGTCGTGCCCTTCATCTTCAGATTTCGTTGCTACGATATCGTGGAAAGCCGGAGAAGGTATGGCATATTGATGGATAATTGGAACTCTTCTATGTAAGACTAACTTAGGGAAGGAGCAAACCAAAAATTGCTAATAGCGAGGTTCAATGGTCTAGTGGTTATGATTTCTGTCTTACACACAGAAGGTCCCCGGTTCGAGCCCGGGTTGAACCATTTTTGGATCCCTTGCCTTGTCTCTTGTCCTGCAGGCAGTTGGACACTCGGGACCATAGTTTTGTTTTCCCTACTATACCACCCCACCGTTTCGGTGCACCCGGGGTTTCGGTGTTTTGTGAATATCATCTCGCACTCTCAAGATTTCGGCTTAGTATTTTGCACAGCACCTAAGAACGCCATTCCTGAAACCCTCCATTTCTTTCAAAAATTATAACTGAAGTAGAATGAAAATCAGCTTTGAGCCCATCATCACGCCTTGCCAGACAATGCCGAGGCGGAGTATGAATACAATGATCCTACCATATGTTGCATTGCATCACTTTATCCCCCAAATTAGCCAGCCCGTTTCACCTGTGTTGCTTACCGTGTCAATCGCATAAACATTTATCATGCAAAAACGTGCTCACGAGGACCTGGAATATGAAGATCGTATACAGAAAGCTATTCAGAGCTTGAACAACAACAACACCTATACGACAGCTGCTGCTGCTGCACGTACATTTATGGTAAGTGTCATGTTGCATCTCACTGATAATGGCACAAATTCGGCACTACTCGAGCGTATCCAGGATTATTTGAAGGAGCATGAAGTAGAACTCCGGGATAATCCATGATTTTGTGGCCTATTCTGTTGGTCCAAGGAAAAGAGTGCCGCAGCATTGGGCTCAGGTGTAACAGGCACCTATCCTCGAGAACCAGTTGTTGATCCTCCACTGCAACTGCCAAACTACGATCCAAGTTTCATTCATTATGCTGGTCAACATGCCGTGCCCATGGCATTTCTAGTATCTATTGACTCGGGACCATATGCAGGACCCTCTTATGTGAACGATCAAGCAGACTATCCTTCACATTTTTATTAGACTCATCTACTTGAGGTTATTTATGTACTTAATGCACTGTGTTGTTATTCCATCATCTGAGCTTCAGATGGCAGCCTTCGGCATGAGTGACAAAACTGTGACCACCGAAACCCCCTGGCGCACCGAAACGGTGGCGTGGTATAGTACCTGAACTATCAGAGCTTTCAGAACCTGGCCGAATAGCACATCTGATGAGTTGCGAAGGTAGAATGCGAGAAGTGTAAATCAAGCGACTCGGCCGCTCCAGCCTCTACTCATAAGTTCTGGATGCGTTCTGGATGCACAACTCCGATGTCCCTTTTTGGAAGCATATAGACGGATTGATGCTAGCAGCGCCGAGGGGTAATAGGGGATAATCATGCCACAGGGGCACATTCAAAGAACCTCGGAACGTGTGGGAGCTCGCTCAAAAGCAAACCCGAAACCCCATATTCTCCGGCGGGGAAATAGGCTTAACTCTGATGGTCTACATATCGATGATGCTTCATCGATAGAAGTCCGTGACATTGTTAAAGGCATCACATACTAGGGAGGAACAGAAGCCCTAGCATAGCTATTAATGAACCACCTGACTGATCACGTTTTCGAGCAGCCGAGGAAGTGCCACCCTTATTCAACACATACGCCCAAGGGACCCCAAAGCTCGTGGGAGTGGCAGCATCAGAGTCAGGATTTATGACGGCCAGAGTGATTCGTCGAATAAGGGTCCTTGGAACACAAGTAGCCAAGCCACTCCTCAAGTCTAGATCCCTAAGGTTTCTCGGAAGTTAAGGTGCCCTGTTATGGGTCTATTCTAACGAAACCCGACCTCTGAAACCTGCCACACGCCGGATTCCAATGGATCACCCTGATTCACGATCTCTCCAGTCGAGCTCAACCCCATCGCCGTTCACTCATATATCCCGTGGGCCAAAGCTTCGTTATGGTTTCTTGGCCGCGGACAGAGCCAATGATTAAGTCCACGCTCGATCATAGAGGCGTTCTGGTTCCTGTTTCGAAAGATTGGTCGATTGTTTATCTACTCGCTTCACCAAGTTGTAGTCCTCGTCCCCTCGATTTCTTCCAGTGTCCGAATTTGGAGCCCGTCAAGTCATCTTTGATCATTTTACATATTGCAGCAATACCTATCCTCCTACGTTTTCGATGCGATCTCGACTAGTGGTGGTAATTTATGGCAACTCCGTCAACCTACCGAGACACCGGTCGATTAGTCTGCACCTTGACGTGAGTTTCAGAACTTGGTTTATCAACAGACTCAGCAGCGCCTGCTTCATTTACAAATGCGGATAAGCAGAGAGTCCCATGACACTCACAACAGGAAAAGTGGTCGGTCCGGGGACTCATGAACACCTGTCAGTGCATATTCAAAATGAAAAACATGTTTTTCAATGACACATGTTCACATGTTCTTAATGAAATGCCAAAAGTTGACCACGGGACTCGGTCGTTCCGTTTGTGACTTCTGGGCGATATTCATAGCTGACAAGACGGAAATAGTCCAGAAGACGAGAAGAGTTCATCTTCCCATGACAAAGTTCCCCAGTTGTCGGCGCTAGAGTCCAAGAATTTTAAATAGGCACATTGTTGAATGACCTACAGGTAGTGTCTCGTTTCGGAGACAGCCAGCTGAATCTGCTTCGTTTCGTGACATTATTTTGAAATATCTATTGTTCCTGGCCCTCAAGGCCCAGTGGTTCCCAAATCTGGAACATTACAAACCAAAAACCTACAGAATTGGTGTCTCGTTTTTAGGCAAGGGACAGTAGCAGCTCAAAAAAAAAAAAAAAAAGAGTCGTCACCGGTAGCCAATTGCGTCATCACACACCTCCACCAGGCTATTGGACAAACCATTGTCCACCATCGAACTCCGCAAAGCCCGCTGGAACCTGACAACAATGAACTCTCTTCGGCTCTAGCCGTAGGAACTACAGGGTCGAGCATATTCACCCACGACGAAAAAATGCCAGCAATGAGAGTGGGATCGGACCCGTCGGAGGTTTCTTCGACAATGCGTTCCCTGTAAGTCGGACCTCGCTTGGTCTTCCATTTCCACTCGATCAGCTCCGAGACCCAGTATTTCGCACCATCACCGTCGGCGTCAAGATCCACCACGATGAAGCGCCTCTTGGTACCGGTAGTGAGAGCACCACGAATGAGATTTTCCTACGCACGAAACGTGAGCGACATGGGGGCACAAAACGTTACGTACCCAAGATGTCTCGCGCATGCAACGAGGTCAAGAAAGAATTGGGGGAGGGGCCCCTCAAGGGGGACGGGGATGTCAGGGACCTTGACAGAGGCCGCGAAATATGCGATCGTTTCATTGCCAGTGTTGATTTAGCGTTGGGGAAATGTGAATGTAGTTCTCTGCGTACTGTGTTACACGACGTGGAGGCACAAAAACAAGACAAAAACGCACTGGCGATAGACGACTCCGCGGCAATGGCTGTGTGGTCAATTACCCCTGAGACTGTGTCCGCCGACGACAGGCTCGGGTGGGCAGCAGAAACCTGGTTCTCTGGCATCACAATCATCTTCTAAGGAGATGGAACCATGGCAAGAGGGAGCGAAAACAAAGCTTATCCGTGGAGTTGGCAAGGACGGAGAGATGTCTGTGCCTGCTACCGTTTGACCACAATCTGTCAGAGCCGACAGTTCGAGAGGCGGTAATTGCCCCGCGAAATGTGGCCTCTGGATGGAGGTAGAGCAGGCCTTTTCGGACGATGTTGAACCTTTCCAGGACCTTATCATTGGCAGACGAGAACGAGAGCGACTAGGAGAAGGGAGGCATTGCAAACGAGGTAAGAAAACAACGACCTGGGTTGTTGACTCGTGATCCGAGTGTGGCAATCACGCTGTCGAGCTGGTCCGTGAATGTGCCGGCTGGCGCGGGGTCGGATTCCGGCACCTCTTCAACAATAACAGACGAACGAAGCTTCCGGAGCTGAGCGAGCGTGAGATCAAGTTTCAACCCACTCAGACCGGAAGTCTTGCGTTTCTTGGATGCTGACATGGTGGTGCGGTGAACGAGCTGTGGTTTCAGAGACCAACGCCAGTCCAAACCAAATGGCTAGCGCAAATACGCGTCAACATACGATACTAACAGTGAGGGTGACCGTAGGCATAGACATATACCAGTGGAACCCGAGGACATTATAGTCAGTGAAACCGATTAGGACAGCCCCCTGTTACAGGAATGAAATTTCTCAAATCGAGATATGGGAGGACCGAGGGGCAGCGTCCAGCTTTCCTTCCGAGGATCGTAATGATGTTATTGACCTCGCTGGATAACGTTTTTTGCTTCGTAGTATAATATTATCACCCCTCTAAGCCTGAGTAAGACCTACTTTGGTCGCTATGGAAAACAATGGTTGGGAAGAAGAAAACAAACCTCCAAGAATAAAACAGATGTCACCGATGGCAATTGCATAGAAGGATGGTCATTGGGGCCAGGCAAATCCAGGGTGGCCATCGAAAGAAGGAGGAGAGCGTAGACACGGAGGTGTACTTCTCCCGTGAATACATGCCTTATCACTGTAAACAGCTGGCCAGTGCCAGCTGGCTGGATCCTTGTCCCGGACGGGGCGGTGGTGTAGACACGTGACGGAGACCAATGAGGCCCAAAACTTCCCCTTGCGAGAACAGAAACAAAGAAACGGACCATAGTCAAAATATCTGATCCATAACAAGAAAGCTGAGCTATGACATCAGGAGGTCGTTTTACTTACGGTTTGCAATATTGAACGATGCAGCATTATACATGTAACGTAATAACGAAAGCAGTCCACTGGGCTTGTTTCAGCACAGGACAACATAGGCTCAACTATATCTTGGTTAATTGTATACTTATGTGACATGTCGGCGGGGGAGGCGCCTCAAACGGACTAATGACGTGACGGTAAGTGGCCGGTTGGACAATTGGAGTCGAAATGAGACGGGTCCGGGCGTGCAGTAATTAACCTACATTGTGTAAGAAACAACATATGAGAGTTAGTTGCAATGAGGTGATGTATATGTCAAAGGGAGATTAAAATGTGTGGGGAACGACAAGAAGAGCAAGACGGCGAGATAGGCGGAGGAAAGAATGAGAGGACATAACCAGAAGGCGATCGGGATCGAGGACTAAAGGCAAAGGAAAACAGCTAAACGAAGCAAGAAAGTGGGAAAACGCCGGAAGTGCAAGGACAGAAACGAAAATGACATAACAAACAGCCAGACACTGCAGCATGAGCTAATGAGCATCGCAAGCGAATGGGACCGAGGAGTCACAAGCGACGGGAAACAGTTTAACGAATGACCAGACAGAAGCAAGATTCTCAGATGCACAGAAATCTCTCCTGTAGGTACGGAATGCCAATTCATCATGCTGAGTCCAGGCCCTTAGTTCTCACCCTCTCTGAGACAGAAGTAACTACTACAAGGTATCGCATACAATTTCTGACATGAAACGACTGAACATTGTTGTGAATTATATGTCCACTGTAAGTCCTTCGCCACAAGTGGAGGATCTTCAGTCCGAAAGACTACACATACATCTATCTTTCCCTGGTAGGATTGGTCGTCTTCGCATCGACTTCTCTTTTTTGTAATACATTACCGGGGGTAATTGCCGCCGTCAGACTATACTGCGATACTCCGAGAATTGGGAATGGGCTTGGTCGATATCTACTATATCACCCAGGGTTATTCGATTATAATGCTCAAAAATTATTAAGTCCGTTTGATCAAATATCTAGGAAAATGCGTGCCAAACGGAAGTTAAACAACAGTCTGCTTTTCAGAAGTTAAGATGAACCCATTCTGAGAAAACCTGGTCCACTGAAACCTGTCACACGCTGGATTCCAATGGATACCCTGGTACGCGATCTCTTCAGTCAAGCTCAACCCCATCAGCGCTCATTCATATATACGCGCTCAAACTTCATTACGGTTTCCGGACCGCGTACAGAGCCAATGGTTAAGTACACGCTCGGTGATAGGGACATTCTGGTTCCAGGTTTTGGAAGAGTGGTCGATTGTGTGTTTACTCGCTTCACCAAGCTGTAGTGCTTGTCCCCTCGATCTCTTAGTGTCCGAAGCTGGAACACATCAAGTCGTCCTTGATCCTTTACACATTGTAGCAATGTCTACCCTCCTACGTTTTCGATGCAATCTCGACCAGTGGTGGCAATCTATGGCGACTCCGTCAACCTATCGAGACACCGGCCCATTAGTCCGTGCCTTGGCACCAGTTTCGGAACTTGGTCCACCAACAGACTCAGCGGTACCTGCTTCATTTACAAATGCGGGTACGCGGCGAGTCCCATGACACTCACAACAGGAAAAGTGGTCAGTCTGGGGACTTATGAACACCTATCAGTGCATATTGGAAATGAAAAACATGTTTCCAATGACACATGTTCTTAATAAAACGCCAAAAGTTGACCACGGGACTCGGTCGTTCCGTTTGTGGCTTCTGGGTGGTATTCATAGTTGACACGACGGAAATAGTCCAGAAGACGAGAAGAGTCAGTCTTCCCATGGCAAAGTTCCCCCGATCGTCTGCGCTAGAATCAAATCAGCGCCAGGGTAACGACACCTGCCGATATCGATTGGGCCTTGGCCACACTCCTGACGTTTTGTGTCAAGGACTGCTCACCGCCACCCTCGACAAACGAACGCCCGCAAGGACAACGGAAGAAACAATGCGTGTTGGCCTTAGTGCTTCTTGTCAACAGCATTGAACAACTTCGACTCGAGATCCCAGAAACAGTCTTCAGTTTCGGGGGTGCAATGAGATAGGTATCGGTTCTCCTGCAGGTAAATGAGTTGTGGGCGCTTTGGTAAAGTAACGGCTTCGAACAAATAGTGTGAGTTTCAATAACACAATCCTATATGTACCCGTCGTATCCTCTGAATCTCGCTGAATAGACGAAGGTGCAGTTAGGAGCACATGAAGAGATCCGGTACTCTGGGGAGAACAAATTCCAGAGAATGCGTATTTAGGATTGATGAACGGGGCTTGGGCTGGTGTCGAGTACGGTCGTCACCTGATCGTAATTCTGGCTGTTGAGTGTGGACGTTATGGCCAAGACAATGGTATTCTTCCAAACACCGTCGGCAGCCCTGAGCGACGTCTAAGACCAGCCTTCTGGGGTTCTTCTTCGCAGCGGCAAGGGAAGCCAAGGCTTGACTGGCTTCTTGCTGGGATTTTGATTGCTCGAAAGGCCAACTCGTCGGATTCTCGCGAGCCTGGAAAATGCAATAAATCAGAATGTACTAACTAGGCAACTAATTGAACACGTACTTATGCAAAGCGGCCCAAGCGACAAGCAATGTGACACCACCGGACATAGCCGTCATCATGTAAAAGGCATACGGATGTTCTTCCAGATGACTAGTCAACTGTGATACCCGCAATTGAATTACAGCATTGGAGATCAGAAGGTAGGACTCACATTCATACCGAATAGACCGGCCACAAGGGCACCGGTGCCAAGCCCCATTGTAGCGATGGACACCTGTTGTTGCCCCGAATGAGAACGAACGAGCAAGCGAAAATGGGTTATGATACCTTGAGATCGAGAGCAAGGAGGGCGTTACGGTTTGAATCGAGGATTAGTTCGGCAATTTCTTGGGTAGATTGAACATTGTTCTAGAAGCAGATTATTAGCCACATAATAAATCGAAAGAATCTCGGCGCAACTTTCTACCTCTATATTTTCGGCCTCGTTGACAATCTCCTCCACTTGCTTTGAGAAAGATTCTAATAATAACTCTAGCTCCTCGTGGTCATCGGGTTTCCGCTCAGTGTTGTTCTTTCTATCAGAAAGATACATTGCGTTCAAGTCCTCATCTAATCTACAGTCAATTAGGAGTAATCAGAATTGAATGCTGACGTACCCTGGGCAAGAACCTCCTCCAGAGCTTCTTCGACCTGACAACAAATGAACATATGATCGTTTACTAGATGATTATACTAACCAATTTGGCTCTATTCTTGAAGCTTACAAGGCGGCGAGAGTAGTGAAGCAACCTCTTGAACCGGTCATGGTCGATGTTATCCTCGAGTTCGGCTAACAGCCCTCCAACGAGGTTACGGATAAAAACCATTTCGGCTTCTAGTGCACTCATGACAGAGAGTAATATAGATTCAAGAGCACTAAAGTGTTTGCTGAATGTTACACTCACAGGAAGATAGAAAAGTACCCACCGGAATTCGTATGCCAAACCTGTACCCTTCGTCTTCAGATTATGCTGCGTTATCAGTGAGAAAAGAAGATAAAAAAAAGCCTATGAGTGTGTCTGTACCTCTAGGTGATATAAAAATACTGAGTGGAGCCTGGAATCAGCAGAGCCATAAGTGTCGAACAGAACAACCGCATCCGCCTTAACCAGAGCGCGGATATGGAGTATATTGACCTAGGAAAAGATTGAGGACATCGGCGGAGAATCAGAGGAGTACAAGAGAAACGGACCAATATAGCGTTTTTTCGGACAAGAATAGTAGGAACGAGATTAGGAACCCTGGAATCAATCTTGCGGAGGTCACGAGCCTATAATTCTAAAGGTAAGGCCAGGATGTAGGAGTAAACGGCTCTTCGCATACGTTTAGGCCATGTTCGGCACTTAGGTCAGACTTCTTGAACTGGCCTGATATTGTTTTGACATTCCCTTAGCCATACGTCACTAACTCAGCCCAATCCAGTTGGCAGTAAAACGGAAAAACCTTCGGCGTCAAGAACTGTACCTGAGAAGTTGGGGTTCATACGTGAGCATGAGCAGGTATGCTATGTGAGGAACATGACGCACAGCGCAACATAAGATCCGTCGGCTGACGGCCCTTCATGACTTTATCTAGAATAGCAGCCTTTGCTAAGTCTTCCTGTCCATCGGAAACCCCGTTACAATCAGGCGAACGTGGGTGCGGCTTGAACGACCAACTGATGTGCCGAACGCTCATGTGGTTCTTGTATGTCATCGGAGTACGAGCGCGAACTGTTCTGCATGAAAAGGCTCGGCGCAAAAGCGTGTTTTTGGCGTCTTGCGAAAAGCATGCTTGACGTTGGAAGTGGCGGCCCAGGCAGCCGGTATGTACTGGAAGAGTCAAAGTCGTAGACGGGTTGATGAATCTGATGGACATGCTCGCTACATTGTTCCCGTAAAACGTAGCAAATGCCCTATGCATGCGCCCAGAACTCGAGGAGACAATAGCCAGCCTCGAATGTTTGCGAAGAGTCGAAATCTGGATTCCGTCAACAACAGGACCTCGGTTATGCCCCGACATCGCGTGATTAGGTGACTGTGTCACGTTACGTCACGCTTGGAAGAACTGGCTGCTGACCCTTACCTCGCTTCCAAGTTGGACTGAATCACGCCAATGTGCACCTGTGATCCCTTGCATTGCGTATAAGGTAAAACTGACCCGTCAGAGGTCACGAATGTCCAATCCGTGGACAATATGACCTTTCTTTAACCAAAATTTCTGACTCATATACACCCCATCTCAATCTGACTCTACACAGTTTGATGGGAATCTGTAGAACCCTGGTCACGATTCAATCCCACAATAAAACAGTGTGTCAACACTACCATCAGCGCAGTTACTGCAGATCGACTGGACCTATGCTCCGGAGGCTCAACAGCAAACCGAAATTACCTTCCAAGCGTGCAAGGGTTCTTAGGATCATTCAAACACTCCCTACAAAGGAGGAAACGTTGCCACAACGTGCTAAGTTCAGCCTACACAGATCGGACTTACCCGCGTTCGGCAAAGATGCTGAAAGTAATCAGGCCTGCTGATTCCCTTTTTCCAGCCTGGCTTTATTACATATCTGACGATCGCCCTCTTCTACCGTTTCTTCTGCTGTGACGACTTCCTGTTGTCATAATATGTTCTGGAACTGACTCTCCCCCCTCTCCCCCCTCTTCCCTCCCCCTTCCATTGAAATGCATGAGACTAGGAGGCTCATCGACGCTGCTGCTACTCTCTCACAGGTACTCCGCGACAACGGGATACCTCACGCGTTCTATGGCAGCGTGCTCTCAGCGGTGCTGGCTAACAGCATGCACAGTGATGCAAGTACCTTTCCTCACGACCATTCTTTGCTCTGAGCCCCCTTCCACTAACCAGGAGATATACTGTATTGTCGAGGGCGGTCAAAATCATCCACATCCTTTCCGGCGTGTCAGGGACGCCGTCTCAGGAAAGGAAGACTGGACGAGTACTCACTCGCCTTGGACGAATAGGTGTGTTGCTTCTTGCAACAGCCTGGTCCCATAATCACCGTTTCGCTGAAAAGGCTTCATGTCACCTATCGAGCTTTCATCCCGCCAATTGAAGTAAGTAGCTGCACATGGTGATCGCGAGCGTAGTTTCTCTGATAGAGGGGCTCTTATACCAGATAGAGATTTTGCCAGCTGGTGAAACTGGCCCACGCCACCTTGACGACAGCAACGTCATGAAAATGCAAGGGGTTCCCTTCCTGAACGTCTCGGAGTTCATTCGGGCAAAACTAAAAACATGGATGATGTAGGCATCACCAACCTGGCTTTCGAACGCTCTACGCTGACAACCTTCCAAATAGCCGAGGGGCCGAACGCGATGCCCATGATATCGTATACGTGCTCTCCCGCTTCTGGAATCGGGTCGATATCAACCGAATACCTGAGCAGGACATGAACCACTTTGTAACCCGCAACCACGCAGCAGGACCTGCTTGGAGTGCGCTCAGGAGAAAGTATGGAATGTAGAGAACGTCAAGCCAAGTAAATCGAAAATCTTCATGGGTGACACGGCACATTGTGTGGCACAAGTCAGGTGATATTCAGAAGATTGGTTCGTTGACGGGCGGAGGCTCGGACTACTGTGTTGTAATGATATAACAAAAATCAATGTCATACAAGTTCATATTCCAGGACCTACCATCAAGATTTAGGACCAATGAATATGATTGGGAAAGAGAGCGGAGGCCACGCTGCGTTGACATCGGACAGATGGACTCGTGCAACGTCAGCCCAGGCACAGACCTTGGTTTCAGTGTATCACCAAGACCGCGCGACCCCGACCGGGCGAACGAAAGGATCCTCTTCCACACATCTTTGACTCCGAAGCCCGATTTTGGCAAACCGTGGCAGTATGCTGGCAATGATCAATGTAGAACTGTCTATCAGACTGGTACCGGTTCTCACACAGTGCCCCCACACGAAGGTCACTTTAAAATAGCATACTTCCGTTGGCAACTGGCGCTAGTACGAGGCCACCATGTCTGTATGGTTGCGTGCTAACTTAACTGGGACTATGGAAGAACACCCGGCCATACGCATGCCACATACTTCGCACTTCATCTCATCAGCATGGCATACCCCACCTGCTGGGGAAGACGCCAGATCCAAAGAATATGACTAAACGAGGTTTTGGGGGTGCTCGCACCTGCCCCCACGAAGCAGGTGCGCTGTGGGCTTCTTTTCAAGTCCCTCATGGAGTTAATTAGCGCATTTCATGCCTCCTGAGGAGTTCTTGACCCATGGAAATGATCATCGATATCTCAAGAGTTCCACAGGGTCCTCGTCTCCTAACAAGTGATCAGGCCTCCATCAGCGGCTGTTCCACATGGATTTGTACAGTTGGTCTTTGTCATCGTGCAACCAGAAGCTCTGTCTGGTGCATCGGCCGGGAAGAGAGACCGTTCACAGAGCTGTGAAGTTTTGGGAAGTCGAACCTAACAGCCGAAGCGTCGAATCACGGCAAGAGATCATACATTCAGAAATATAATCCTCACAGCTACATCTGGTGCGACACCCCATTTCCTCCACTTGTCCCCTCGTGACTACAATCCAGAGCCCTGGATTCATGCTCTTGGGTGTGGTGGCCCATCCCTTTGGGCGCATCCCGACGTCCCCGCTTCTTGAGGCAGCCGTGTCTCTTAGAGAGGATATACCAGAGGTCATTAACCAGCCGCACAGCTTCCCGCTGAGTTTGGATATGTTTTCGGGCAGATTTCGGTTGTGCGGCACTTCCAAGTCCGAAAGGGAGCTGCGTGTCTACCGCTGCGTTATTTGGTGGTTCCTGTTTGGGACAATTTCCTCACACGGATGATGGAGGCTCACGACCTACGCGCGAGTCTGCTGGTGGATTCTCATTGAAGCCAAATACGACGGCCGGAACAACTAACCGACCCTTAGACAGTCCCCAACCGCGGAACCAAGACTAACAGACCTGGCTGCATGAGTAGGTCCGTTAAGGAGGGCTTACTTAGGCTATACTTACGAGAGGCCTCATAAGCTTTAATCTCCAAACCTTAGACGATTGCTACTGAGGTGTATTTTGGGGAGCCAGAGCAAAGTCATAAATGGTCGGCTGGGGGCACTCCCTAGCCTTTAATTTCATTTATATATCGGTCACTACGTTCCCGAAAGCTAAGCGTATAGGCTGGAGCCTAGACCCTGGTTGAGAGGTTGTCGGAACATGACTACGGCGTAAACAGAGGTGCTGATGGAAAACTTGGGTGGGCCATTCAGTGGCTGGGAAACTTGGGGAAGCTCAATAGATATATGGGAGGCCAAGGGACTACCATTAAGTTCACAGCCGCGCACTCTAATGACCCACTAGCTTACCCAAACTCACAGTGAATGGATGACGATCGCATAGCCCTCAAATGAGTAGGTGCGAGCCAGCGTCGGAATTGGCCGAGCAGGGTGGGAAATATTTGACATGGATCCGTAGATTGAGCTTCGTTCCGCCCCAGTAACGTCATCGTTAACTCTAATGGGGTCGTACTCTTCATCTCTACCTCCCCTATGCGCCAGCCATTTCTCAAAGTTGCGTATGAGCACATATCTTCCCTCACGGCGCGGATGAAGTGCTCCGAGGCGTTGTCTTTTGTAAAAATACTCCGCCGATAAAAATAAAAGCCGCGCCAACAACATCCCGCGTAACCACGTTATTAATACCACGATCTTCTTGCACTTGTTTGGTGATGGCAGGGAGGTCCTCTTTAGAACGTGAATATTGCTTCAGACCTCATTTGATCAAGTAGTCACATCTGTTGACCATCCCATGAAAAACAAGAATTGATTGTCGTGTTACCTGGTGACGGCAAATACGATGTTTTCGCACTCGGAACCACTCGGCGACACTGACAGAAACCTCAAGATTACTCGCAAATCTCCGTAACGGTATCGATCCGAATCGCCATCACCTCCAGGATTTTTCCCCGTTCACCAGGAACCCAGGCCATGTCCCTATGCCACTGGCTTCGCGGGAGAACTATGCTCGTGCCCAGTTGAGGGGGGAAATACCCCTATTCATAGTCACCCAAGAGGCTCTCCTTGCATACAACACAAGATCCAACTGGAACTCACCAGCATCAAGTTGCTGATCATTTAACCTTCGCCTCACCAATCGCCTAACACCAACTCGGAACTGGGGAATCCCGTTCCAGGAGAGTTTCATTGTTTGATGAAATAAATAAACGAAGTCACCTGGTTTACAAGATATGATATCATGGGGCCGCCGTAACGTACTTTGCAACACGTCTTGAAACGAAATCACGTCAGGCGCCGCTACTGCACAAGCTTGGCATCTCCAAACGGCGATACACTTGCAATGGCTTCGTTTGCTCGGATGTTTTCCCCACTGCTACCACAACTCAAACACCCGGCTGTGTAGAGAACAGAAGTTCTTCACAAACCATGCTGGATGGAAGCGCAGGTTCCTGATGTCCGACTTTTTTCGGCCTTGCTCTCCGCACTCAAGAATAGTGTCGGTCTATCTCGTATCTCTACTCTCACCCACTGGCTGCGTCTACCTCAAAGATAAGAGAGGAAGCTCACTGACCCAGTCACATCGCACTCGTATTTATACTCCAATGCTCCAAGATAAGGGCAGAGGTTCGTTGGCAACCTAATCAGTCCCCCAGAAACCATGCGAGATGGGCATGGCCCAGGACCAACATTCAATCTCCCCTATTCCCTTGCTTGGTAAGGGTTTCTACACCCCCATAATTCTATCAATCCGTCTCATCGCGTACACAAGCACAAGCAACTTTATCTTATCTACTAGTCCCCGTGACTCATGTGCCAGCCTTTAATAGTCTTCAATACACAAATTGCTGCCAAGCAAGGGTCGCTGGAGAGTCTGTACGTCCCTCTTATGTTGTCTCAAGCGTTATAGGTGTTTACTTTACTATTCTTAGCGCTTTGTGTCCGGCCAAGCTCATTTCCGAGAGGAGTCTCGCCATGCTTTCTCCTTTTGTCCCCAATCAGGCAGCCGTGCCGTGGATTGCATATGCAGTTCTGTCAATTGGCACCCATTTGCTAACGGTACTCGGTAGCGAATTTGCCGTGAATCCTACACCAACAAGGCATCCGAATCATATCTCAAACATTGCTGAACGTGGGCCCCTTGCCGTTAGTCGTGGTCTGAATCTTCAACCCCCTTCCATGGTTCTAGCTGCTCAGACGTGGGGGAGGGACGATCACGCCTACACCAGGTGCCATCGTTTCATTTAACAAGAGATGTGTGGCGAGAAGCAGGCAATGCCGTGGACTGGAGGCTGCGGGGTGCTCTACACCGCTGTTCGGAAAGTATCAGGAAACCGCTGATCAACCAGAATCCAAAGAGGATACGAAGGGGAGGATAGTGTTCTCACCTAGCACTCCGGCTTCCCCAGTCAAACATTGGATACTACAGGAGACTTCGTCGACCACAAGACCTCGACCGCTTTCCGTGGCCTTGTCTCTCGACTTTTTTAACTAATACATCCACTGATCCCCGCTTCTGCTATCACTGAACCAGGAACCACAATGCGTGAGGTAATCCCACTCCTTGAGGCTTCGGCCTCTGAGCCTCACCTCCCAAACCGATCACGCCACGATCGGCCACGATCGATTCACTGGTTTCACCTGCAATTCAGAATTAGGCTTTTCCGACATCAATTCGACCAGCCGGCTCCTCATCCACGGGCATTTTTATCAGCACGGAACTACCATTGTCAATGTTCAAGACAAACAAGACAGGAATGGAACGAATTAAACGTAATGATACCGGGACTAAACCGCAGCTCGAAAAAGTTAGAGAGATGGTAGAAACGCCGGAGTAAACGGGTGGAAGACGTAGAAAAAGTAAAGAAGAAACAAAATGACCAAGTGAGAAGAAAGGGACAGGTATCGCTACAACATCAAGTCTGGCCTTACCCTCTAACGCGCAGGTGTACGTGGTCCGTTTGAAGATCCAGTCGTTCCTGCACCTGCATTCGAAGGACCCGGACTTCCTGAATTTCCAACAGTTGACCCTGCTAGCCGACTCGCAAGCCCATCCACCTGATCCTCCTCAGTAATTCTGTCTTGCCCCTCCAGAACCCCATGGATAAGTGAGATTGTACTCTCCAAACTTCTCCTCCTCGTACTCGGACTCGTCATCGTCGTACCTAGACTTGCCGTTCTCGAGTGCCCTCGTTTGAATCCACCCGCAGTTGGGCTCGTAGGCGAATATGGCGATGTTGGGGATTTTGGTGACGTGGCGTTGGTAGTGTTGATAGGTGAGGGTACGGAGCTGGACATCGCCCTTTCCAGACTTGCGTTGACACCGTTTGCATTGACACCGGGTTGGTCTTCCCCTGTTTCTTGGGGTGACGTAGGTTGGGACATGATTGCCTTGCCCTCTTCCGAGTCGGCATCGAAAAGTTCTGGAGGTAAGCGTTCGTTTTCGATATCGGATTTGCGACTGTAACGTAACATAAGTGGCCCAGTTTCCTTTTGTAAGTTGGACTACTCACGCATCGTCGAACCCCTGGATCGCCTCCTTGATTCCTTCTGTTCCAGAAGCCAAAGTTCCATATGGGAGTTTGCTGGAGCCAGAGACGCTCTTGAGTTCGGACACCTTTTCTGATTCCTCGCTGCAGAGAATGTCAGGCTCGCAACGAATTGAGGACACAAGAACTCACCGAAGGAGGGCGAAGACTCGCGCCATACGGCCAACGGCCATGATCTTGTTCTTGATGGCCTTTCTCCGTTCTGCCGACTCTTCCGCAGAAGCATTGGGTGACACCAGTGAGAGCTCGTCGTCACTTTCTTCAAGTTCCTCTTTGGTACAGGTATTGAGGACAGCGACAAGCATATCAGTGACTGTGAAATCCCTATTGAGGTGGTGCTAGATTGGACGGGTGAATATACATACTCTTTTCACCAACGAAGGGGAGTGACCACGTGAAAACATCCATGAAGTTCGGAAGCCAGTACGGGTGAGGAGTGCAGTTGAACTGCCTGATGTTCATGACGTTGCTTTCATACTTCAGGACGGCAGCCTTGTTATTATAAACATCCAAGTAGTTGGGGGCGGAGAAAATGGTCATCACAGAAGGGAAGCCGGTCGTCTTTGTCTTACGGTACATCCGATACCTGTCGTTCTTTTATCAAAAAGCGCATTCCTGTATTGTCTGGGATCACATACCCAGCATCTTGGGCTTCGTGAGCCCGAATGATGGACAAAAGGTTATTGCGTTCGAGGAACTGGCAAGCTGCCTGATATCTTGAGACAGAGGATAAGGATATGCTGGTCGGAGTAGGTGAAATATCTTACGTGAAGAAAAACGAACAACCCCGGACGTGATTATGCACAAAGTTCTCTGAGGTTTTCTCCGATCCGAAGTCTTCTATAGGATCAGCCCACAAAATATCGCACATGATGCCATGCGTTGGCGGTTCTCGGAAGCGATCAATCTGTATAAGATCAGAATACACTTCTTGGGCGAGGGAGGACTGACTTACTGCGCGGATGTCGTCTAGAGTGTTCAACTCTGGCGATAGACCGCCGTGTATGCACAAAAACTGTTTGTTCATGATGGCTGCCAGTGGCAGTGCGCAAAAAGACTCCATACATGCTTCGTATACCCGTTCAGAGTACTTATGTTTACCTGTACCAGATGAAGATATGCACACTGATGTCGACTGAGACCACTCACATTCCAGTTTGAAGGTGAAATAATCTGTCAAGTGCCGACATTCATGATTTCCACGCAAGAGGAATAGGGTATCAGGATACCACATTTTGAGGGCCCAGAGGTAGAGAACACACTAAGATAGCCGTAAGCTGATCGGTACGATTCATGCTGAGCTAGATACGCACTTCTATGCTGAAGTAGCCTCGGTCGACATAATCTCCAAGGAAGAGATAGCGAGTATCGGCGGGGCTGCCGCCGACTTCGAAGAGTTTCATCAAGTCGTACTAGGTTTCAGGAATCAGGTCTGGTGTGATAAGACGAAGGGATGGCGGAGCTCACATATTGACCGTGAATGTCGCCGCATACTGTCCAATTTAATACCAGTAGTCCTTTTCAGTCTCGTCTTTAAGGACAAGACTGGCACACGCACCAGTGATAGGCGCATCGACCTGGAGCACATTGGGCTCCTTTCGCAACAGCTCAGTTCCCCGCTCCAATATCCACAACGCCTGTTCCTCAGTCAGTCGGCCCTCTCGATAAAAGTGATTCTTCAAGAATGCAACGTCCGGTTTTGTGCGATCTTGCCCGCGATTAGCGAAAAATTGTTCCGGTGTGGGCTTGAACATGGCTGGCGCCTGAACCTATAGACGGTGCATAAGGGTCATTATCGGTGAGTAGGCGGCGCATTCGAGTACGACGCACATCCTTGACAACCCGCTCTTGTGTACTAACGACGTTCCCATCTTCAAGAGTGTGTTGTGTCCAGTCGACCTCTCGATGTGAGTTTCTGCTGTCTTGGATCTGCTCGATGGCCCTCTCGAGATGTGTGGTCATTGTTGGGGGCTGGAGTGGGTTATGAGACGAGGACGTGCTCGGTGTTTGAACAGCGAGGCTAGTGGATGTAGGAGAGAGAGAACTTGGAATTGCTAGTGGGAGCGGAGGGGCGTGACAGGCGATCAGATGTTCCTAGCACAAATATGCCAATATATTCAGAAAATACTCTACATAATACTTTTACTGCCCGAAGTACCCAGACAGCACATGCTTCGCTACATTGAACCCCAATAGCGACAGAATGTATGCAGTAAACAACGGCAGCAGCGGAGACAATAGCAACTCAGACCGTACGAGGAAGGGCAATGCTGTGTTTTGTCAGTACAAAACAGCAGTCTCGCGCTAAATTGCTTACCGCTAAAGCCGAGATAAATTCCGTAGGTATATTGAGCAAAACTGGCGATGTCTATCAGCACACTTGCGCAACGGCAGAGGCAAGGAGGCACCCACGCTGCCAGATAAAGAGTGTTGCCTAACCAAAGGCACACCCAGTTGTCTTTCAGGACGATCGGAAGCAAAAGGAGTTGTGCGAGATAAAGCGTAAGGTATAAAGGAAAGAATGCGTTTGTGTGAACGTCAAATACATACGCCCATTCTACAAAAGAGTCGGCGGGCGTTGAGTGGGACGGCGGCGACAGTAACACTCGATTAGAGATAAACCTATCAAAAATATGAGCATGTTTTGGACACATAATTGGCACAACCGCGCACCATAGGATGGTTGCGATGGCAATTCCAGACAGCAAGAAATCTCTGAGAATCATCAAAAGAATGAGATTCAAGGCACCCCACAACCCTAACTTGTATACCACTGCCCATGCAACGGCGGCAACTGGGATACAGCATGAGATAGCGATAGATGGAGTCTAAAGTTCCGACATACCGGAGAGACATGCAGCGATAAGAACCAGGATGGCTGGGTCATCTCGTGCCCAAGTATTCTTGGTCTCTGAAGACGCAATATTTAAGCAAACGCTGAAGCGCAATGCTCTGCGAAATACGCACGTTTGTGGAAGTAGACGTTGCGGTACCTACCCAGATTCCATTAGCCAAGCCCACGGTCTCGCCTAATGAACATACGCTCACACTCGTCGCGGTGCTAGACATAGATATGTCAGCTGCCATGCGGCCAGTTCAAAGTCCTAGTGTTTGAATGAGTGCCTGTATATCCAAACCCCCATAGGATAGGACGCACCATTTGTTGAAACCGGTGTAGGCGTTTGAAGATTACTGGTATACGAAACCTTCCCGCTGCGCGACTTGACATACCGCCATCTTCTGTCGAGTAAGACGCGTTTGTTGGCAAGATCATCGCATCTGGTGCCCTGATTCGTCGGAATATAGCCAGCGTAGAAAACTAAAAAGACAGCAGGCTTGTGTTTTGTGACCATGACGTTCTCGGTGCTGGCAGGGGATGTCGGAGTTAAAATAATCAGGCGGAGCATGAATGGTCGCAACAGCATCACAGACAAAGGCTGGATCTGAATTCTCTACAGCACTCTCGTACATCCGTCACCAAATGGCTGAAGAAGATAACGAAGTTCTCGACTGGGGAAATGAAGGTATGGAGCGCTCATCGCTGCCCTCAGTACTCAGTGACTATGCGCTGACCAAAATGCTTCAGACGACGTTGTTTCCTTGGGCGACGAGGACGAGCGATATACTCAAGAGGATCTCGCCCTGCCGCCACAGAATGGCAATTTGGACGCTCCTGTCTCCAACACAGTCGCAACTCCTCCCAGACCTCCTTCGCCTCTACCTCTGAGCAGCGATATATCAACTGCTACCCCAGATCAGAAGTCGAATACACCAACACGACAGCCGGCGCCCTCCGCAGAGTCTTCCAAGTCAACACCGACACCACTTCCTCAGGCATCCCATAAGCTTCCAATTCCTCCTAGAATGACCCATGCGCTCCCTCCAAAGCCAGTCACGACAAACATTCCCTACGTGCCCCCTTCCGACCCCTCTATCGTAGAAGCGACAGCCATGGCCTCTAGACCCAAAAAAGGCGACAACACTGGCCAAAATCTGAAAAATGGATCTCGTTACGATCATATTGGACCCCTTCCAGCGCCATGGGAAATTCGCATACCTAGAAGCGGTGAAGGCCACTATTATCACAATAACCAGAGCGGCCTTACGCAATGGAATCGTCCTGTAAGCCTCTTTCACCTGGACTTCTCTGTGCACCACGCGATTCGCGTTGGCAGCAAACATCCACCGCTCGCCTACCCACCATCAATATCTGACGTCTTCTCTTCCGCAGTCAACCCCCACTCCCACAGATCCACCACCTCTTTCTCATGATGATCGCCACTACAGGCCAAGTGGTGATAGATATGCGCCTGCTTCTGGAAGACGCTATGAGTCGTCTGCAGATGCGTCGGATTCCCGCCACGACCGCCATTATCCGGGTACCTCTACACGTTCTCCTCCAAGAGGCCGTGACCGTTCAAAGTCTACTTCTCCAGGACGTGATTCTCGTTCTCGCGGTAGTCAACGTCCTGCTAGAGGGCGTGCGAGTACTAAAACTAATGGCCCTCAAAGGGAGCTTCATGTTGCGGATCTATCAAAGGATGAAGACCGCCATTGGGTTCCATCCCCATCCCCCAACAATCAGACAAGAAGTGCTCGGCGGTGGCACCGTTCCCGGAATCATTCCACTGACGGCCGCGTAGTAGATTCTGGTTCTGAGGATGCTGGACAGCTGCCTCCTCAAAGGGAAAGCAGTACAAGGGGTTACAATCGTGACAGGGAACGCCCGTGCACATCATCTGAACATTCGAATCACACCATATCCACACCAAGTACGTTATCAACCCCCTTCCAGTTTCCTCATCTCCACCTCGTATATGCGACGCCAATGTTAGTGTCGTAACCTTGGGCGGATCTGAGGCTGATCCTGCATGGCACGTTTTGCGTTGCCCGGCCCTGGGCCCGCGATTTTCTGGTCTCCGTATCCCATCATGGACTTCCTTCATCCTCTCTGGTCTCTCCGAATCTCAGCGTCTGGTTCTTAACATCCTCTCTTGGTATTTTTATAGGACCTGCTACACCTCCATCCAGAGATGATCGCAACATTATCTACGAAGCAAAGGGTGAGGTCCAGAGACGAGAGGTCTTCGAAGAACGTCATCGGAGCCCTAGTCCGACGATCGATCAGAGTCCTCCCCCGCTTAGTCGCAGGGAACGACCTTCACGTTTTGGACCCGGTCTTCCACCGGCTTTGGAACGGCCAAATGGGCTACCTATGAAGCCTGCAACTGCACATGACGATCGTTCTGGAGAGTTCAAACATGCTAATAATGAGCGACAATACGACAAACGCATGGATCAGGATAGGCGATACGACAACACAGTTCCGCGGGATCCGACATATACCGCCCCAGCCAGCCGTTCCCCAGTTCAAGCTAGGGAATCTGATCGATCATGGGTTCCCCCAGCTAATGGCAGGAGAGGCAGGGCTTCATCCGTGTCCGAGAACCTGCCCTCATCATCATGTGCGTGTTAGCGTTAAGCAGTATTCCGATTATCTCAAATATCTGTTCAGCGCGAAAGAGGCAGCCTTTACCTCCGCAAGAGGCTGAATTCCGAGGGATAGCCAAGTCAAAATCTGCTGTATATTCTGATTCCGTTGTTCAACGTCCCAGAGATGCGTCCAGATCCCCTGCGATAACCTTCCATAGTCGAGAGAAGCCAGAGAAGGAAGTCGCCACGCCTGCACCGCGTTCGTACCCAAGGCGAGACGATACACGTGACCCGGGTTACAGTCAACCACCCCGTGAACCCGTTCCCGTCGACTACGAAAGGGATTACCACAACCCTGAGAGGGCAAGACCTTGGCAGCATCACAGCGACCAGAACGACGCAGATAGGGGTTATGATACGCCAGCGGGCCCTCCCCCCATCGACGCCCGCGGAGGCTACCAAGAACGCGAGCGCGACCCACCTTCAAAGCCTCGTGCGATGCAGGGCCCTGCCATTACCTCGACAAATGCATACACTGTCGCGGGACCTTCGAGCATCCCCTCGAATCTCACAAACAGATATCGCGACAGACCTTCGCCTCCCCACCTTTCAACGAGCGACTCGAGACGAGATGTGGATGCGCGCACGAATCCGCCACCAGGTGCTTGGCTTGAAAGGGAGGGAGAACGGGTATACACTCCCCTTGAACATCCAGTAAGTCTTGGTCTCTTCATCACTCATTAACACTTGCGCTAATATGGACCCAGCCCTCGCGCGAGCCTCGTGGAAGACTCGCCCCCGCTTCTAGCGCGAATAGTGTACCAATTGGTGCGCGGAGAGCGTTCCCTGTTGTCGAGCCTGCTGCCAATGATTATGCATCTGGTGTATCAGGTAATCGCTACGAAAGATCTTCCTATAATGATGCTCCCTTGCGTTCAGCGAGGAATTATGACGAAGAGTATCCAAGATCTTATCCTGCGCCTGAGCCGGTCCCGGAGTTCCGCCAGAATTATCCTAGGGTATGCAAATTTCGCTCGATTGGGGCCCTGTTAGTTAACAAAGGCGTAGGTTCCTCGCGAGGATTCATACTCTCAAGTAAACCCGGGTGACCGAGGCCGGCGAGTCCAAAAAGTTGAGGTGAGTACTCCTTTCGCATTCTCTCGTAGTTGAACCTAATCCCTTGCAGGCTGCTCCACGAGGCCCAATTCCCCTGACAAGTTCTGAAGCCGACAATGCAGGACGCCAACATCCACGTCGGTTCTCACCTATGGGCAGAAACGTACGTTCAGTTTTCCTCTCTTAGTTTTGGCTGACGATACATAATTCTTTCTTCGTCAGTCTCGTCTTGATCAGGAGCTGCTGTCAGATCCGCCGCTCTCACAGACTTGGCCGGCCAATTATGACACGTCGCCGCGAGGTCGATATACTAATGATCTCGCTCGTGATGCTACACCGCCACCAATGTCCCGGGAGTCGTCGTTTACTTCTCCTCAATGGGATCTTCCATCATCTTCCCATGAACCACCTCCACGGAGTACGGACTACCGTGATTCACATGGATATCGCGACTCTTCACCTCGTAGCTCACGGATGGATGTGGACATCCCTCTCAGCAGACAAGCGCAGGGAGTTTCGGGTCCACATAACGCCCCCGCAGCTGAGCACTACCGACATAAGGAGGCTGGCTCGGAAGGCTCGACACGAACTCCGCTACCACCACCACCTCGCGTAGGCAGCCGCCGAGATCAAGTATCATACTCTCCTGACATAGGGCGGGCGCCAGTTGCGGATGTGTCAATGGATAGCATCGGACGCGGCGGTGGCCGAGCTAAACGAGATCCGACCAACGCGTCGTTCGACGGGAACCCGAATCAGCGAGCTGAGCGACCGCGGATGCTGAACGAACGCATTTCAGGACTTCCTCCTGAAGGGCGAGGTAGTCGCAAACAACCTCAAGGAATCCGTCAAAATAATGGATATAATGGTGAGCCTGATGTCTTCGAGCCTCACTTTCCGGAACGCGTCAACACGCGACAAGATGATCACGCACCTTCACCTGCGAAGACGTTCGAGCAGCGCTTGGACCTTGTCAGCAGACCCCCGATGTCTAGAGGAGCGTCTCTGCTCTCACGCATTTCTCGTGGGAGCGACGACGTTCAGCCTCCACCGCCGTCACTACGAGATCGTGTGCAGATCGGTACCAAGCGGGACCGGGATGATATGGCCAGGGGCCATAACGCAAACCCACCGTTTGAGACTGACGATGGCGAAACCGATATCGCTGGAGGAAGGAAAAACCGGAAACGTCGACGTGGTCGGCGCGGTGGAGCGCCATCATAGAAATTGCCACCTACTCTCCTCTCCATCTCTTTCTCTCTCCAAATGGTTTCCGCTGTCCATATGTGCAGTCATCCACTTCGTTCCCATTCTTATACAGGCTTCGTCTCTCACACTTACCTCATTCATGCCCCCACCCCTGTCTTGTGTCCTCCATCCCCTAGTGTGTAGCAACATCCCGTCGGGTTTTGGGTTACTCGACATCAGGTCTTCGTCTTTCATGTGTATAACTATAATCTATCAATCCTCTTCCCACAAATCAGCTCCCTCATTGTGCCCGCACTTCTCATCCCTCGGCGATCAGACCTTCCTACTCATGACGTGACGGCTCGCCATGCTATCAGGGTCCTGAGCCCATCGCGACATTGTCAAGACACACCATTCATTCTATTCATTGACGTGTCTACTAGCTAACATAGGTTGTAACCGGGCAAGGGCGTTATCGTCCCAGTGGTGTTCTACGTAATCAAGATCCTCTCTCGGATAGAACCACTCCAAGACCAAAAAGAAGACGCAGTCGACCAGCAAGATTATCGTATATATCGGTCCTGCAAAAGGGCCCAGATCCATTGTCCTGATTCATTGTACATGCAGCTCAGCTTTCATTCTTCCGGGTTCAGAAATTCCAGATTCCGACATACCTCTTGATACGTTCCATTAACTCTACCTGACGCGACTGCATGACCGCGCTGTAAACCTTTTCGGTCCTCATGGCAATTTGTCGCCAATCATAGAAAGTCTTCACGCGTCCGTGGGCTTTTATTGGGTCATGTTTCCCTGCTGCGACGATTGTGATGGCTTCGGAGATTGCACGGAAGACATCTGCCGAAAAGCCAAACCCATACATCAGTAATGCAGCCTAACGTCTATCACTCGTCATAACCTGACGAGTTCATTCTGAGATATCCCACTCTCGACGACACGCACCATCCGCTTCTGGCTCTGCGAAACTAATCATGTCCTGCGGCAGAATTTCTGGCACACCTCCCACTCTGGTTGATACGACATATAGGCCTGCGCAGGCTGCTTCTAGAATGGCAATTCCGAAAGATTCTGTCAAGGATGTATTCATAAATATCGTTCCACGGGACAAGACCTATTGAAGTTTCTGCATTGGAACGAGACGTTATGATTGGTTATAGCGGCTCACCGAAAGCACATCGCTGTGACGAACAGCACCTAGAAGCTCGATCCGGTCCTGCAAGAGGTGCTTTTCGCGCATTTGGAGAAGATCAATAAGTTTAGGACCATCACCTCCTGCCGCGTCGAAGTTCATGCCCAGCCCGCTAGACTTCTATAGTCAGGGATTGAACTTACCAATAACGAACCGCACGTTTGGGAACGCAGCGCAGATCCGAGGAGCGGTCGCGACTAGCAGGTCGACGCCTTTGCGATACGCGAGTCTCGATAGGACGATGATCGTGACTATAGGTACGTACGTCAGCCTTTCGGGTTGTCTCTATGCCGAAGTGCAAAAGAACACACTAATTTCGCTTGGTTCCGAGGGACGTGGTTCGAACTGTTCTGCGACGATGGCGTTCGGAATCACGTAGACGTTTCGTCGAACTGAAAGCTTGGTAGGATCATCTCTGTCCTTCTCGAATAATTGGCCACGTAGGACTGTGTTCTCTCGTCTGCATAGCTGTATTAGCTTACAGCCAATATA
Organism: Podaxis sp. AQ799166; assembly: GCA_018524765.1. NCBI lineage: Eukaryota > Fungi > Basidiomycota > Agaricomycetes > Agaricales > Agaricaceae > Podaxis > Podaxis sp. AQ799166. Next base: position 24,084 of record JAEUWQ010001204.1, on the reverse strand, counting down.
AGATTTGAGTAGTGGAATTGTTTACATACCCAGTGTGAGAAACGCAGATGACTGCGTCCACGTTCTTGAGTGTGCCAACAAGAAGTTTGTTGGTGAGAATGCTGGCTGCATCTTCAAAGCCGAAAAGACTGTGATCGGTGAATACCGTGCGGATACCCATGAGATGCGAATGGAGGATGCCTTCGTGGCCGATGGATGATAAACTGGCATGTGCATGGATCAATTGTATGTGTTCGCGCAGGAGGATAGTCCTAAGGTAAGGTAGGGAAGTGAAGAAGTTTGGGAGCGTGGCTGAGGACGCAATGGGTATGAAGGGTATATGATATACTTTGAGCGAAGGAAGGAGCCAGCGAATGCCAACGCGGTCCGGTTTATGTCCATGGGTAATCACAATAACCTTCGTTGCGTTGCATGAGACGTGCTCTTGGGTCAGCAGAGCTAAACGTACCTTGTGACCTCTTCGTATGAGTTCCGTGCTTAGCATGTATATGTGATTCTCTACTCCTCCTACATCGGGATGGAAGAAATCTGATATCATGCTGAGGTTCTTTAGCAAATTTCGTGCCCAGTATTCAAGGACGCGAGAAGTCACGCACGCGATTGCGAGTCGTTCCATCCTTCATTTGGGTTAAAGTTTCTGAGGAGAAATAGGTAGGTTCGGGCTGTGAATATTAAGCAGTTCAGGCGAAGTTGCCAGCGGAAAGAAGGATTGTAGTTTGTTAATCAACCATACGATTAAGACAAGTGGGATGCTGTAAAACGAGGCGAGATGGCTTCGGGACCGGTTGAGTAGCCGGTATTTGGCAAAGTGCTTTTGAACAAACAAGGAAGCTTAATTGCATTCCTCGTCCCGAAGAGTGGCAACCAAAGAAGGAATGATCTAAACACATTTAATCTCCATTCCATTCATCAGAAACCCCGGTTCGAAGACAAATTCGCATGTCGAATACACAACTCGAAGTTGCACGGCGTAAAGGATGCATCCAAACTGACTCCAACAGCCCGGAGCAAAGCTCGGGACGGAGGGACAACCTGTCGACAACTGGGAAGAGTATAACACTGGACACACATCAGGTACCTTGAATGGTTTTTCCTTTGCACATATGCTGGGTATTGATTAATATTGATTATTCATCTGATCTTCTGGCAACCTTTAAGCCTTTCCTTTTGGAAAACTTGGGGTCAGCATTCATACTCAGTAGTGCTTATTTTCCAAAGTGGTCTCGCGATCCACACCGAAATACATGATGTCCATTCCATCTGGAAAGTCATGAATAAAATTTAAAACATAGCCATGGCCCTCGAAAGTGTTCTCCCGGTTCTCCCTATTCTTCCTCGCTGCTGGCCCCCAACCGAGCTCGACCGTAACGATGCCCTTCGTCACAGTACCCACTAACAGCGGCCCTGTCGATTTTCACTACGAAATTTCCACCCCAACGAACCACTCAACGAGTGAGATCGACCCGAGCCTCCCAACGATCTTTTTCATCCATGCTGCGTATACCTCACATGAGATTTTCGAACGTGAGCCTATTCTCCTCCTCCCGGAGTCTGACACATGTCTTATGCGTTTAATGTAGTTCAATTTTCCAGTCCTCAACTCCGGCAGTTCAATCTTGTCACTGTAGAAATGCGGGGGTATGGCGAGACGCGAGGAAGGATAGGAGAAGCAGCGTATACTCCTCGCGAATCGGCGGATGACGTCTGGAATGTGATGGTATGTTTTTCTGTGCGACACAGAGCATCAGGGGTGCCGATCATGCGTTCCAGGAAGCACTCGCTCTGCCCCGTCTCCATGTCTTCGCCATCTCGATCGGCACTTCTATTGCTCTGGAACTTGCATCCCGGCACCCACAACGCATACTATCTATGACCTTATGTTCACCATTGACCCCGAAAGAGGTAGTTCACATTCCGACGTTGATGCGGGAAATTCTGAATCTGTTCTTGATCAGGACGAGGCTATCATGAATGGCCGGCTGGAAGTTCATGAGATCTGGAAGACGGCCCACACATTCAAAGGAGAAGGACCAACGGAAGTTCTCCTAGATATGGATGAGTCTTGCATACACGACGTGCTCATTGGTGCGGCGCAACTTTTGTTTAATAACCAAAGCAACAAGACGATCGATAGGTGTGCCGTTCTCCAATCATATCATGTCCTATTGCAAGGTATTGATGTTGGCTGACGCCATTTTTAGCATACTCGCACTCGCAATATCCAGAGCTAAACGCCTCTGGGCGGGGTCGAGGGCAAATATCCAAGAGGCATACAAGAGTGTTGTCGGATGGCATCTTGACAGACAACCTGTATCTGATGAACAGCTTCTGCAGGTACTCTCGTTCACTTCCTTGTCTTAATTTCATACCAATTCTCCTTTTATCTTTTAGATCACCTGCCCGGTGTCCATAGTCCATTTCCAACAAGATATCGCCTACTCTGTGAAACTCGCGCACGATCTAGCTGCAAAACTGAAATCAGCCGATGTCGCCCCTGTATACAATATCAAAGGTACCCATATTGGTAATGTGACGAATGCAGCCGAGTATGTCCTTGCACATCATTCGTTATCCAACTGAGTATCCGACTGAGTGTCCGTACAGAGTGAATACTGTTCTAAGACGAACTGTGACGAGTGCAGAGTACAAGTCCAACCAAAGGTCGTTCCCAGATGTACTAGCAAATGCACAACTACTACATACACCTTTTACGGATCTCCTGGCGCCTTACATGCCCAACAGTGACGACGAAGACGATAGTCTACGTGACCTTGTTTATTGATGCTTTACTTTGATTTCATACTGTGCTATCAGCGTTTGACTTTCTACACGTTTTGCGGACCCCGAAATCATCATGTTGTCACTGGGTTTACAACGGTACTGTATATCATTTTTTCAATGCTTTTGGTAATAAATACACGAATGCACAGGGTATAGTGAGGAAACGGGAGAGGAAAGCGACGTCTATTTGAGAGGAATTGAAGGAAGGGGTGGGACAGGGAGAGGTGGTTGGACTCGTGGGGTCCTTGGACCCCTCAACGTCGAGGTGGAAGACCGGTAAGTTGGCGCTCTTGACATTTGGCTCAAGCGACCATCCTCGTCCCCTGGATATGCAGGGAGTGTAGAAAAGCTGGATTGACTCGGCGTCAAGTGGTGCCAACTTCCGTAATATGTCGGAGGTCGTGTACTCGTAGCACTGGGTGGAAAATGGCCCGGACCTGCCTGGTCGGAATCGAGTGAAGTCGGACCCTCTTCGGTCACAGCAGTGTTGTGGTGATGGTCCAAAGGCAAGGTTGGAGATTGGAGATTTCTTGCATCTCCGAGGTCGTGGGGAGGATACGACCGTGAGGAACGAGCGGTCATAAGAGGTGTTAGCGACCTTGGTGGGGGGATGGGAAATTCAGCAAGGGAGGGTGCCGGTGAACGATCACTCGTGATGCTGCCCACGTCCACGCTGGGTGTTGGACTTGGTTCAATCCTGATTGGCTCCAGCCTGAGAGATACTCTAGTGGTAATCATCCTCGGGACTGTCTGTATTGATGTATCACGAGTGGAGTCGTCGTTGGGGGATTGGGTTGATATATTTGGGGCGTTCGATGATGGCAACGATCTCGGTTGTATGGGCGGTCCTGGGCTGTACGCCACCGATGTTTCTGGCCCCACTGCTGTATTTACGCGAGGCGCGACAGGTGTCGAAGGAATGGGTAAAGGAGTGACGATAATGCTGGGGCACCTCTGAGAGGGGGTTATATCGGTGTCTGTCGAAGTCGCTATTGTCACTGGTGCAGGTACCGACCCACTCAGCAATTGAGCTCTCTGACCGATCACCTGTCCGCTCGTTGGTTGCAGAGAGGCCGGCAAAGGTGATATTGTGTTTAATGGTTGAGTATGTCGCTCGTAGACTTGCTGGCTGCGGTTGACGTGCATATCAGAAGCGATGGATTGTAGAGCATCGAATCCCCCGCTTGTCTTGTCCGAACGGGTTCGCAGCCTGGCTTGAAACCATCGCATACATCTACGAAATCCCCTGATGCAAGTGATCCACGCGGAAGGTACACAGAATAGTACAATGAGAACTGCAATGATTAAGGCCAAAAGAAAAAAGGGGAAAAGGAATTGAGAAACTGGAGGAAAGAGCGACATCCCGACCCGATGTGGGTGGTCGTAGCTATGGAAAGGGGGCAGGCGACCATTGAAGCCTTGTGTTAGGCTATTAACAAGTCCATGATTTCGATCGGGCTAGCCATCTCGGAGTGTTGGCTTTGTTGACGATCCTCCCTACCCGAGGCCAAAATATAACTTCATCATCCTTGTTCTTGATCTCCAGCAGATGAGGAAGCCTTGGACATCAGCAACGAAGTTTTGATAATTCCGCAGGCGCAAGGGAATCGTCGAATACGGATAAGCCTGTGGTTCAATCAATGCCGTAAAAACCGTAGGACCCAGTACCCAGTGTCCATAGGACGCGCACTGTAAGAGCGTTTAAATTTTTGGTGGCGAGACCACAATCTGATCAGCGCAACTTAAAGCGCTGTACACGTATCGAAGGGGATTGCGAAAGTAGGGCGGCAAACTCCTGGTATCCAGCGATGTTGATGTCTGACTTGGGTAAATATCTGAACTGATACCTGGGAGTTGGTACTAAGCAGTGTAACCAGGATCACTCCTTCTCCGACCGGTTTGTCAACCCAAGAAATGAGTCATAAGCCGCCGTAGCACAATGGTAGTGCGTTGCTTTCCTAAGGTCTTCTGTTAGGCAAAGGTTGTGGGTTCGATCCCCACCGGCGGTTTACCATTCCGGCTATTTGTTTTGCGTTGTGTGTGACACAGTGCTGGGTTTCCCTCCTTCCTTGACCAATGACCCCCTTGCGAAGTCAGTCTCTTGGAAGCGACTTTTCTCCAGAAGAACTCGAACCATCAGTGGGTTGTTTGTATTTCTTTTTCTAGTTTAGAGTGTTAGCTCATGGCGAACACGATCTTAGTGGGTGTCGGGAGGGCGCTTTCGCTATCCAGTTGTTCCGGAGTTCAATCCTTGGGAGTCATGCTTCAAGTCTGTTCATCGCCATGACAAGGAGATGTGTGACAAGTGGAGAGACGAGGTTGATAAATTGCTTATCTTTGTGTGTTTTTCCTCCTTCCCATTGGTCCATCAAGAGTCAACTACGTAGCCCAGGCAGGTCTGTTTTCCGCTGCGGTGACGGCGTTCACAGTCGAGTCCTTCAAGATGTTGCAACCTGATCCTGCGGAAATTCTGGTTGCGAAGATGTTCCCCGAAAAAACAACCCCGGCCACGTCACCTGAATTCGTCCCAGATTCTTTCGCCGTCCGTGCCAATATTTACTGGTTCCTTAGCCTCGTGCTCAGCCTCTCGACCGTGGTGGTTGGTGTGATATCCATGCAATGGTTACGTGAATATCAAAGGGGGGATAGTAACACGGCTCCAGAGGACGCACTTGGACTCAGGCAGATGCGTTTTCAAGGTCTTCTGACCTGGCATGTCCCAGAAATCATTAATACTCTGCCGTTCTTACTTGAAACTGCAGTATTTCTTTTTTTCTGCGGCGTTCTGGACCTTTTATGGTCCATCCACTACACTGTTGCTATCGTTATCACAATCCCCGTTGTCCTCCTTGCCATATTCCTCGTCGCGACCACAGTTCTTCCGGCGTTACAGTATGCATTCACCCGCCAACTCAATCTGCGCATTCCCCAGTGCCCTTATAAATCCCCACAGTCCTGGATATTTCACCGCTTCTTCTCGTCAGTCTGCGTCCTCACTTTACGTATCACCGAAACTTTCAATTTCAAGTCCTTATTCCATTTTCGAACACGCGAGCGCCACTCCCTTTTTCGCAAGCTTTTTGCTGCTTCAGACTGGCCGGCATACGATAAACGATGGCGTCAACAACGCGACATTCAACTGGACGAGCCCCAGCCGGGAGGTCTTATTGGTCACACCATTGTCCGAGATGACATTGCTAAGGGCCTTGCTTGGATCGTTAATTCGTTTTCCCGGGACTTGCGGTCTATTACAGCGCTCTACAAATGCTTTCAATCATTGCGCGACGACGAGAAAGAAGCTATGCTCCTCAACTGTGAGCATGCAACACCCCTCTCCGTGGACTTCCGGAACAAGTTGGGAGGCAAAAATGTTCCCGCTGTCGGCGACTACCTCTGCCTTCGTGCTTTGGACCACCTACTTGTTGCTATAGGCTACGGCTCAGACGCAACACGCGATCTATTGCAACATCGTGTCGAGCTCTATATTCGCGTTATGCGAGCCTGTATCCACATCGATCGGCGACCGATGTTGCATTGCCCCTTCAGATACTACTCCCGGTTCTCAGAAGAGGTGCAAATACAACTCCTCAAAATCTCAACTCTCTTCTTATCCCGAAGTGAACGCGAAACGGATTTTACCACTGCTATTATGATCCTGAGCCAAACCTCCCTCCATCCCGCCATACGATCACCGGCATTTACTCATCCGCATAAGGACCTTGATCGCCTCTCTGATAACAACCATGTTGGCGTAATGGACAAATGGGAGGAGCTACGACAAGGTTTCTCCGATGCACTAGCTGAAGCCACCAACTCTTTATTGCGACGGCCTGAGATAGTCAAAGATCAACTCGTGCGGATTCAAGTCTATCGATGGTTCCTACGAGTCATGTAAGCGCATTAATAACTACGTCATCTGCTCCAATCTGAGAGGGTCTGATAGCTTGTCCACGTCATCATCAAGCAATTCCCTCGATCCGCTTCTACCTACCTTCAAAGTCATCGTACCTATAGTCCAATCTTCTGTCCCTTCCTTTGCGGCAGACTCGGAATACCCAACGAATCCCATTTTCAAGGTGGCATGGAACTTGCTCCTTCAGAAGAAATATGCCGAACTCGCCCATGTCATGTCAAGTCAAGTTAGCACGAGCGAGCCGGTTTGACCTTATACCAACACTGGCTCGAACATTCAACTTGTTGACGGATACCAGCACAGTTTGATCATGCTGTCCCCGACACCTCAGTACCCTGCATAAGGTCGTCATTCTGATTGATGACCTCAACATTCTGGATACACTTCAATTGATCGGTAATGGACTGAAAGGTGGCCAAGAAGTTCAGCGGTCAAAGTATTTTATTGGCAGTCGTTTCTTCATGCTCTTGCGGCTGTTTTAATTACCAAGCGTGTTCTATTGGAATGTTTCTCTATGCCAATATGATTTAGTTAACAACACCGTGTGTCCGCAAGCAGGATAAGCATGAAAGCACGGTGTTGACGTGCAAAAATGAGGTCTGGGCGGAAATCCAATCGAAGGTCGGTGTTCTCTAGATCTCCCAGGACGAGGGCGTTCAAGGAACCAGGCCCTAAGGAAACTTGATCTTAAAGCCCGCGATTCGACACGCAACAGGCATATTTACTGAACTGGATCTGTATACCTTATAACGAAGTCATTTGCATAGGTATCTATCATACCTCGTTCCCTTGGATGTCACTACCGATCTGTAGCTTGATCTTATTTTGGTGACGGAAAATATATTAGGTAGTGCTGTCATCAATACTACGAATTTCAATGATTAAGAGAGAAAACACCTATTACATCCTGACCTTCCTCAATGTACAACATAACGCCGAGTTGTTCGTCGGAAATGACGTCTAAGAAACAGCCCCAACCTCAGTTGATACAGTACAAGACAACGTTCCAACCAAGGGGTGGGTGTTAGTCGAGCCAAGCACAGGCATGGCGATCCTTTCGACTGGTAGAGCTGAATACGGTATCGAGGCCTGCGCAGATGACTCATTCAAATGCATTCGGGCCGATGAATTGAGTAGAGGCAGGCAAGAGGACACATCGAGAACACGTTGGAGGCCGCTCATTTCCTATCACTAGGAGGGAATAGGAGGACGCTCTTGATCCTGAAGAACCGGGAGCACTTACGAGGCAACAGCATATCGTTACCAGTGTGCATAAGACTTATTTGCCAGTCCGCGAGACGCATTAAAAACTTGTTCAAACTTCCGGTGAAACTTCAGGGACCTTGAAGTGAGCGTCTCGCGTGACTGCGAAGGAGTCTGAGTCACTAGAACATTTTTGATCTCAGAGTCAGAGTAACCTTGTGTGGGTCCACATACTCCAATACGAGCCCGTGGTTATATATAAATAATGTTTCGGACAAAGTTCAATGTTTCACCAGCCCACTTTCGGCCTCCACTATCGCGTTACCCTCAATTTCCATGGCTGAGGATCCTATCAAATGTCTTCGCGATTCCCTCACCAATAAGAAGCTTCTTCATGAACCTTGGACATCCGGCGTGATTGACCTCTCGGATGCTGAAAGGACAGTCTACTATACACGAAAGGATGGTACATCAAGGTTGACCTCCGTCCTTCATACATCAACAAAGTTTCACGCTGACTCTTTTTTTGCAGCGTCCTGCTACTAGGATCATGCACGTCAGAGCAAGCGGCTGATCTCAGTGCCGCGTGCCAACCAGCAACATTTGGACTCGGGCAGCAGGATGTGTATGATGAAGGCTACCGTAAAGCTGGGAAGCTCGATGAAGGAAAATTCGCTTGGCTCTTCAACCCCAACCGTGATGAATTCGAGAGCAAACTCACCACTGGTCTCTTCCCCTGGAATTCTCTAGACAAAGGCATCCGTTTTGAGATGTACAAGCTCAATGTCTACGGTGAGACTGAGACAATAAAGCCCCTCGATGGTGGTGACTGACGCTTTTCGCCAGGCAAAGACTCGTTCTTCAAGACGCATCAAGACACCCCGCGTGGGGAAGATATGTTCGGGTCACTGGTCTTCCTTCTGCCATTTGAACACGAAGGAGGAAACCTAATCCTGAGACACCGTGGTCAAGAATTTGATTTCGATGGAGCGTCACTCCTCAAGAAAGCCTCACCTGCCTCGGTAGCGTACGTTGCATTCTTCAGCGACGTAGAACATGAAGTTGCGAGAGTCATATCCGGATACCGCGTTACCATTACCTTCAATCTCTACTTCAGCTCTAGCAGGGGTGCAGCTATTACGAAGACACCACCTGAACACCAACCGGAGCCTCCGTTCAAAGCTGCTCTCAAAAAATATCTTGCGGACGAGAAATTCAAGACTGATCACCCGTATCTTGGTTTCGGACTTGCGCATGCGTACCCTTTCAAGTCAGCAATCTCTCGTCCCGACGAACTGCAACTCAAAGGGTCTGACGCCGTCCTCATTCGCACACTCTCTGAGCTTCAAGTTCCGTTTGAATATTACCTCCTCTACCGCGAAAGTTCGCGTTTGAGCCCCTATGGGTGTCCTTTCCGCATCTTATCCCGCAGTATTATAGATGGGCTCGAGGATAATGGAAGCGGAAGCGAGGAAGTCCCCTGGAAGGACCTCATGCAGGGAGAGCCATATTTTGTCTGGGAGGGAGATCCGAAGGAAATCTTAAAGAAGCTGGGCAATTGGCGTTTCTCGGAATGGCTTTATCGTTGGCATGATGACAAGACCAAATTTAGGAATATTTCTGTCGACTGGATTACAGAACCCAAGGAGGAGTATGTCGACAGGTCGGTGGTGATGGCGTATGGGAACGAGTCGAGTCTCGAATTTTATTATCATCACCTCTGCGTTATGGCAAAGATTGCTCCTGGGGACGTTCAATATGATGTGGGAGACAGCGAAGAGGAAGAGGAGGAACAAGAGTAAGGATGAGACCAGGATAAAGAGGCTTGCGATGGATTGAACAGTGCTATTGTCCGTACGAATCTTAACGAGTTTGTATACAAAATCCCGTCCGTGACGGAAAAAGTTGTAGCCCATTGACCTCACCAGCGCACAAAGTAGCGCCGATGTGGACGACACGGGTAATAGCGTCGTCTCGGAGACCTGGAATGACTAATCGACTCTGTGTATATCTGCTCAGTCTCGTTTATGAAGAAAATCTGCGCATCCCCCCGAGTCCCGTCAATGAATCGATCGAGGAAGAGCAAGAGTGAGAAAATCGACCCGTGACACTAACATTCAGAATCCAAATGGAACTCCAGCTCGGTTAGAGTATCTACCACAAGAGACTCTGAGGAGGCAGGTTTGCCATCTCCAAGTGAGTTCTTCCTCTAGACACTTGACGCATTCTCCAGTTGTCGGTGCATCAGATTTCGGTCTGAGGTAATCATAGTGTATATCTGGAGATGTGAGAACAACCTCGACCTCGCTAGATTGCACCAGAACGGGTTTAATTGACTCTACCTCATGGATTCATATGTTTGCGGAAATGGCGATCCTTTCGATCGGTCCGTAGAGTTGAATACATCCAGCCTGCGTAGATGACTCAGTCAAAGGCGTCAGCGAATTACAAATGCAGCCGGCAAGTTAGGTCAAGGCGAACACGTTTGAGTGGCCTCGATGCCGCTCACGTCCTATCACTCGGGGAGAATGGAAGTACATGTGTTCTTGATCCTGGAGAGACGGGAGCACTTGCGAGGCGAACAGCGTGTCGTTAACCAGTGTGCATGAGGTAGCTGGACCAGAGTCAATATGTCGATCGTGTTAGTCGAGGGCTTCGAAACTGCGGATGGCAGTCAATGAGGGCTAGACCAAATCCGTCTAGACCACACAAGTCACACAGGCACAGATAATTGATTAGTTTAAACACCCAATGCACAAACAACATACGCCATACTCTATTCTACCCTACAAATACTTTAATCGAAAAGATACTCAATTAAAACTGTACCCAAAATACCATAAACAAAGTTCGAAAAGAAAGATAACAAATCGAAGAGGTATCAACAAAATCCTGAACGAAAGAAAACAGAATCCAAAGACAAGCTCCTCACACCCTCATGACACACCTCCGCTCAGCCTCAACCAACATATCCACAACCCGATCCCTCGCATCCTCAACCTCCTCCTTCTCAAACACCCGACTCCCAAGCAACCTCCTCAACACATACATCTTCTTCTGCTGCTCCACATCACCACCGTCCCGGCGCTCAAACTCCCTCTTCACTCCTCCCATCCCAAACCTACGCCCTGGAGTCGGCGTAGTCGGTGTAGGTGGTTCAACCGATATCACAGGCTTTGGCGGAGACAAACTCGACAACAACGTCCCCGAACTAGACCCAGAAGAGAACAACGACCGATACAACACCAACGCACGAAGAATCATAAACGGATTCACATCCCCGCCTTCCCGTTCATCCTCCTCATCTTCCGAATGGATCGAAGCAGACAAACTCGACCCATCCGACTCGTCTTCCTCACTTCCGCTCTCGCTCCCATCGGATAGAGGGGACGCAGGGGAAGAGGAAGACCAACCAATAACAGACGCAACGGCGCTCGACGCACGTACGCGCTCAACGTTCTTTGCGAGAATATTCACTTCACCTCCGAGTTCTTGTGCGGCTTCGATGACGAGTTTTAGCGATTCTTCAGTTTGGTCGTTGTCGGCTTCTTTGTTTGGGGTTGAGGCGGAGGAACCGTTGACTTCGCGAACGAACATCTTTCCGAGGGCGTGTCCGAGTTTCTGTTTGACGATATACGCCGCGATGGCATCCACTAAATCTTCATCCTCTTCCGGCTTGATCGACGAAAGGATAGAGTAGACTTCGTCAATAGATGAAGAGAGGACAACTGACTCCGTTTTCGTTGTCGCGAGTGTCTCTGCGTGGTCCCAGATAGACCTCGCGCGCATCTTGATCATAGCCTTGACCAACGAAGAAGTGGAGGGCGCTGAAGCGACAGCGTACAGGAACAGGGCTTTGATGATAGGAGAGGCAGTTTCTGGGAGGGACCGGTATAGTGCCAAAGCGGACGTGAGAGAATGCACTTGCGCTGTAGAATCATCAATGAAACAAGTTCAAGAGTGATTGTATGCGTATGTAACTTACCATTCCCAAGTATAATCTTCTCCACCGTCTTCTCTGCATCCTCATTCGTATTGGAGGACGGAGCTTTAACGAGCCTCCTAGCTCTCCCAAACCCGAAACCATTCACCATGCGCGCAACAACACTGACGAAAAGGAGCACAGTAATCGCGAGGTGGGCAACTTGCACCCAATCGCGCCATGTCACGGTGGCTGTATTCTGAACGACCGTGGTGGGTGGTGTAAGTTGCGACGAGATTTCAGGGGAGAGGACATGTCCTTGATGAGTGTGAGGATGCACATGCGAAGACGAAGACGTGAGGGGGGAATTGAAAAACGAAAACATCGTAAACACAGCAAGCAAGTACTGTTGTTGCTGCTGAGGCTGAGGCTGTTGTTGCTGCTCCGTCGATGCCACCGGCGCAGAATTAGCCGGAGGCAAAGGCACCTTCCTCGGTCTCCCCCTCTTCCTCTTCTCAGGCTGCCCATCCGGACCAATCGTCACGGTCGCAGCCTTGACCTCTTTCTTCAAATTCACAGCGACCCCCAAATCCTTCTCAACTTTAGCCCTCTTCCTCTTCTTCCCAACATCCTCCTGTTCCTCAACATCATCATCATCGTCATCATCATCCCCTTCATCCTCAACATCCCCCTCGCCATCCGCAACCTCGTCCCTCTCTTCCCCACCAAACCTCTCCCTCCACTCCCTCTCCCACTCCCTCAACAACGCAGGCCCACCCACCAATCCACAAACCAGCGTCTTCAACCCATCCTGCTCAGCACGTAACCTCATCTCCCTCCTCTTCAACACTCTAATATACTCGACGGCCTTGCCGAGTACGTTGGCTTTACTACACTTCCTAGCGACTTTGACACCATCAACGTAACCCCTCTCGTCAATCACGTCGACTTCACCATAAGGATTCGAAGGAGTGGGCGAGCCTGGTACGGCTATGACTGTACTCGTACCACTAGACGCGGATTTGATGAGGACGCCGCCTTTGAGGTTTTTCTTTATCTTTTTGGAGGAGCCTGAATCGCGGTCTTCGAGGACTCGGAGGGCTGGGACTGCCATTCGGAGGGATTGGATGCGGGCATTGAGGTTGGTGCGGTATCGCCGTTCAATGGTGGTGTGGCTTGTTTTTGGGCGGGTGGCTGGTATTGTTGTTGCGCCCCCAACAGGCGCAGCGGTGGTGGAAGTGGCAGAAGGGTCATTGGATGTGGTGTTGGGTGGTGGCGTGGATGGTGGTGGTGTTGATGCAGCAGAGGATGTTGCGGAAGGAGTGGTAGTACCGGATTTGGGAGGACTCGTTCCGATGGTGGAGGATACCGAGGGCCGTTGGAGACGCGGGATGGGAAGTTTGGTTTGGAGTATGTTGCCTGGAATGAATATGTCAGTGAGCATTCGTGGGAGATTCACTTGGGTGGTTGATGGGAAATGGAAGGGAGGAGGGGCGGTACGTACTAGGAAAAGTCTGGCCCGGTTGGAATGGAGTCGAACTGTTCATGGGGACTGCGAGCATGACACCTGCGGATTGGCGTACACGCTGTGCGAGTTCCGCGGCTGGGTCACCGGAAATGTCTTGTGTGGTTGTAGTAGTAGTAGCAGCAGCAGGAGTGGGTTCTGTAGCAGTTTTCTGTTTCTCGGTGGCCCCAGCCGCCGGCGCTTGGTCCGTACCAAACGACTGATCCAATGAAAGCTCCGAATTGGAGAACGACTGCTGCGTAGAGTCACTGGTATACCCATTTCCGGGGCTCAAGTACCCCGGACTGGGTATACTTTCCGGTACAGGCGAAAACGAAGGCCCAGATGACGACGAAGAGGACGTAACGCTCAGTCTGCGCTGTTTCGTGCCGGGAGTCTCGGCACCCGCGGCAGAGTCCATAGTAGTATCGGGATTAAAGGTAAATGGGAACTGCGCAGCGAGGATATCGGCTGGAGAGGCTGAGGCAGGGAAGGAAAAGGGGTCATCATAGGTTGGGTAGCCGAGGCGGTCGAGGTGGAGGGCGCTGGGTTCGATGGCACCGGGTGCTTGTGAGTTGTTGAGGGACATGTCGAGGTCGATGTCGAGGATGTTCGAGGCCATGTCCATGTTGAAGTCGATGTAGTCGTTGAAGTGTGGAGGCTTTGTGGTACTCGAGTCCTGGTCTGGCCAGAGAGAGCTGAGCTGTGACCAGTCTGGAGGGTTTCCGGTGCTGTCGGAGTTGTCGTCCATTGCAGCGTTGTGGATGATGAGATTGAGAGGGTCCGAGCTGTCGAGAACGACTGGAGGAGAGTCGATCATTGTTAAGTATTATTTTAACAGGCTCGACCAATTATCAGGCCATTTCGTCGCTTGCACAGCACGTCCACGTGACCTTCACCTCGTACCACGTCCAAAAATAAAGTACAACTGATGACTAAAATAATATTAGCCCATCTGCTCTCTGCTCTCTGCTGCGACACTCAGTTCCACCACCGGGGGCATACATAACCCCCCATGTCTGTAGGCAAGTCTCCTTCGTCTCCTTACCCGCCTCCTCTCCTGACTCTACCATGATAGACTACAGTCTGTTCGGAGGTGCTGATTCCCTCACAGAGGGTCGGTCTCCAAGGCGAACCTTCCCACCCAACTACAACCCAAAGACTGATGGCGCACCCGCACCTGTCCTCCCGCCCCAGGACCCCACAGACTTTCTCTGGATCCACACAGAAGAGCCACACCGCTCACGCCGTCTCGAGATCATGAAAAAGTACCCCGAAGTCACCAAACTCATGGGCTACGAGCCAGTCACCAAATACATCGTTGCCTTTGTTGTCGGCCTACAGTTTGCCGTTGGCATTTTGCTGGCGCACTACAGAGTCAAGTGGAGCAGCCCGCTGTTCCTGTTCACTGCATACGCTATCGGTGGAACCGCCAACCACAACCTGTTTTTGGCGATTCACGAGATTACGCATAATTTGGCGTTCCCAAGGGTGTGGCAGAACAAGAGTCTGGCTGTATTTGCAAACTTGCCTATTGGCATCCCTTACGCAGCTGCGTTCAAGGTGAGTCAAGTGTCGCGCTTTCGGTGGAATACATGTCTCACCCGCTGACAGAAATACCATATCGAACACCACAAATTCATGGGCCAAGACGGCATCGATACCGACTTGCCAACCAACCTCGAACTCTTCCTCCTCAACAACGTCCTCGGCAAGGTTTTCTTCGCGTTCGTTCCTCCCTTCCCTTTTCTTCTCATGTCACCCACCACTGACACCCCCCATTCACACACAGAACATTCCAAATCTTCTTCTACGCCCTCCGTCCGACCTTTGTCCGCGTACAAACCATCACCTCATGGCACATCATCAACATCATTGTCGTCCTCGCCTCTGACGCTCTCATCCACCACTTCTGCGGTCCCACACCCATCATGTACTTCCTCCTAAGCAGCTTCTTCGCAGGCAGTCTACACCCCTGTGCAGGTCACTTTATCGCTGAGCATTACCTCTGGGACGGCCAAGATCAAGAAACATACAGTTACTACGGCCCATTGAATTGGCTCGCATACAACGTACGCTGACCTCCCCAAACCCATTAACTGCATTCTAACCTTGGCTTTTTCTTTCCGTTTAGGTCGGGTATCACAATGAACATCACGACTTCCCTTCGATCCCTTGGACGCGTCTCCCGGCTCTTCGTAAACTCGCACCTGAATATTACGACGCAATCCCAGCACATCCGAGCTGGCCTATGGTCATCATCAACTTTATACGTGATCCTGAGGTTGGAATTTTCGCGCGTGCGAAAAGGGTGCCGACCGGATCGAGTACGGTGCCTGTACCGGGGAGTAAGGTTGTGAGAGAGGGAGGTGAGGAGTCGGATAAGAGTGAGTGAGTGAGTGAGCGGTGCGGGGTGGAGTGAGCAGGGGTTGGTGATGTGGTTTTATTTTAGATTCGAGTAATCACTCTGGTTTTTTGGTTGTCAATCCACCACTCTATGGATATTCTTCAGATTCGGTTGTAGCTTTGACTCTGTGTTCCCTGAGTCTAATATTCAGGACAAACGAGTATGAAGAAGATCGAATATCTGCAGGCGTCCAAAGCCCTTTATCGATTTATCATTCATTGGCACCGCACGTAGCGCACTTATAAGAGACGGCGCATTCCGATGCGTACGCTCCATCGCTCCGACAAGGGAAACGCCGTTCGGAAAGTGTTAACCCACAACCCCGTCCCGCTACATATCTCAGCATATGTGTCTCCTCCACATTTACGTTTCCCCAGGGATCGAATTTGACCTGTTCGCTTTCGGCAGAACTTTTTGAACATCTGGGCGCTCTTATCGTTGTAACTTGAAAAGAACGTCGCTGTTACGACACGATCGTTGGGATTCCGGTATCGGAGATTTAGTGACAATTCGATTGTGTCTTTTGGTTTCCTCGCAAACTTGTCCTTGTTTCTCTGTTTTTTGAATTTTGTGCGGTGGAGGTGTTTGGGATCAGTACGATGACTCATGCGCTCTAATTGAGTTTCCGTCCATAATGCATAAAGATCCTTCGTGTGCTCCTGCACCCAGTTTGTGGGGTAACAAGACGTCGCCTCCTGAGGGCTGCAATGACTGATTTGATCGTCTATCATCATGGGGTATAATATGACCCCCGCCTTGCTCTAATCCTGCCACCATTCTTGCTACATAATTGGATTCACTAGCACCACTCCAACAGCTTCCGCTTCCTTCGTTGTATTGCAGTCTTGGACGTCCATGTGCACCCGCCACCCGCCTTCCAAAACAAGGAAACGATTAGCCCCTGAATACTCACACTTATCATAATCAGATGTCGCTATCAGCGGGTTACGATTATAAAGAGTACTCAAGCGCTCAAAGTCCAATGACCCACTTATTCACTCGCTCCCACACCCTCTTCCCCCGTTTCTACTTCCAAGTTACTAGCCACCATATCTCAATTATCGGTGTCTGACTCAAATGACGCACGACCGATCAGGATCCTCTGTTGAAGAACGCGAATTCTTTGAGATTGTTGTCTTGGGAGCTGGTGCGCCTTATCTTATCTAATATCTATATCTAGGGTAGATTCATCTTTTCTGATCTCCGTTGCGCAGGTGTGGTTGGTCTGACCACGGCACTCGAGATCCAGCAACGAGGAAGGGGCAAATATAGAGTTACTGTCGTTGCCGATGCCTTCCCTGGTGATCCTGGAACAGGTGTTAAATTCACCAGTCAATGGGCTGTCGGTATCCTTTATTTTAGTGTTCTTGGCGTTTATTGATTTTGATTTTTCAGGGTGCACATCACGTATACAACCCGCGAGATCGGCAAAAGTATCCTAATGACGAACTCTATCGTACGTCTCCCTCTCTTTCTCTCCTTAGGAATAAACTCATTTGGGGTTTGGTGTTATAGATTTCGAGAAGGATACTTTCAAGACACTCTGGGAACTCTCCGAACCAGGAACCGAAACCGAAGAATGTTTCCTCCGTCTCCCACAAACCGAACATTTCTACCACGACCGCGTAACAGAAAACAGTCCAGGTCCTGAACCACTCGAAGAAATGCCTTCCGTACGCCCCCTCCCCCCCTTCCACGCCACAAACTAACCCCCCACCTAACCAGTACCAACCAATCCCGAAAGACAAACTCCCACCCGGAGCCCACTCCGGCTGCACCTTCCACACACTCACAATCGACACCCCAATCTACCTCAACTGGCTCTTCACCCGTTTCATCGGTCTCGGCGGACGCACCGTCCGCGGACACGTCCAACACCTCTCCCAAATCGTCGAAGGCGGCATAGGTATCTTCGGCGATAGGTACGCTACAGCCGTAGCGAAATACGGTGTACACACTCTCGGACTTTCAGGACGACTTACACCTGACTCTTCGCATTCGCCTGTTCCTTCTGGTGATGCCCAAGGACGAGGGCGTGGGCATGACAGTCCTGAGGAATTGGTGCAACATTCCGCGGAAAAGATACATGCGAGGAGGAGGAAGGGGAAGGTTGATGCGGTGATTGTGTGTACGGGGATTGGTGCGAGGTTTTTGGGAGGTGTGGAGGATTCGGAGGTTTTTCCTATAAGAGGGCAGACTGTGATTGTTAGAGCGCCTTGGGTTAGGTTTGGGATCACGGCGAGTGGAGCGAAGGATGAGAATGGGGAGGAGGTTTTTACGTATGTTATTCCGAGGAGGAGTAGTGATGTGAGTCTTGTGCTTTTCTTTTGGGTTTTTGGGTTGGTTGTTGACTTTTTGTGGGTGTAGGTTGTTGTTGGTGGGACGAGGGTGGTTGATGATTGGTATGTTTCTTTTTCGTACTTTGAACCCCTCGTTCCCTTCTGATCACACTCCTTTCGTTACTAGGTACCCATACCCCCGCGAAGAAACAACCCGCGCAATACTCACCCGCGCACTTAAACTCTGTCCGCAACTCGCACCTCCCGAAGTCCGCGCGAACAGGGAACCGACAATTGATGATGTGCTTTCGCATGTCGTGGGTGAAGGATGCGGACTTCGTCCAGGGCGAAAGGGCGGAATCAGGATGGAGAGCGAGTGGTGGGGCCACGACGGTAAACTCTTTAACAACGCAAAGGAGAAGGCAGGTGAAGGCGAGAGCGGGGAGGGGAAGGTATTGGTTGTGTACAATTATGGGTGCGTAATTTTATTTTTCTTTCGGGCACCGTTTTGGTTGGTGCTGATGCTTGGTGTAGACATGGAGGGTATGGCTATCAGACTTCGTGGGGTAGTGCGAGGAAGGCTGCGGATTTGTTGGAGGAAGGGTTGAAGGACATTTAATGATGTGTCGATTTTGTGTAATGAGAAAGGAGTGTAATGGTAAAACTCAAGCGCTAATGGCTGGGCGCAGGAACTTGGAGCGTTGAGGTTGTAGACCTGTGGCTTGAGTGCAGCTCGTCATGCGATTCCCTGCAATTGCGCAATTGCAGAACAAGATTTTAAAGACCTCGCGAAGGATGCGACCCAACCTACACCCGCAATGGCGGGATATTTCCCTTTATATGACAGTGCCTCGATGATCCATACCCTAAGCTAAAGCCACTATCACCTATCACCACAACCAACCTCAGTCTTCATTCATTCACTTCCCCCAAGAACACTTGGATACATTTATGTACCTTTCTTTTCATTGCACCCGGTCTATTGGAATATCATTTCCCAGCATTCTGAATATACCATACTGCCAAGGAGTCACAATTCAAGAACAACCGTAATCCCATGACTCTTGAATCAACCTTCCTATGCCGGATAGTGGTCCGCACATAAAAATATTACAATCTAGTCATCTTCATCCTCCTCCTCCTCCTCTTTCTCCTCCAGAGTATCATCTTCAGCTTCCTGTGAAGCAATGTCCTCCGACCTCCGGGGAACTTCTTTGAGCATCACCGCAACAACACAAAGCTGATGATAAAAGCACTCCAAACTCGACTCATTGCCATAAGCGATCTTCACCGACCTATCCACATGTTCCTCATTCGGCTCGATAACCTATTCAACGTCCATTGTTTTATACACTCTTCATTCTCGAGACAGGATTCATATCAATCAGACCATCGTGGTGGATGCTTCGCGACTTCCTCCGGGTCCTCATCCCAAATCAAGAACGATCCCCTCCCGCTTGCAATTTGCTCAAGATCCGGATCAGATGCATTATAGTCCACGTTCCCGTCGACGATTGTAGTGCTTGAGACTCGGAAAGGACAACCTTCGCCATCCTTATCCTTGCGATAAAGGAGGAAGAATCGGTGTAGAATGCCAAATTCGGTGAGAGTCTTGATAAGAGTCGCATCAGATCCTTTTAGTTTGAGTGAATTGGGGCTTAGAATGCCGGATTTGAATGGGTAGGTAAGTTGGAGTCCAAAGCCGAGCCAAGGGTGTACAAAGCCCGTGATACGGTCGCTAAGAATGTCCTTAAGGACCGTCTTGAATGGGTGTTCGAGTTGCGCGTCAGCGGGGACTTGAGTGACCGGAGAGCCGTTACTAGAGTCGAAGTACAGGATTGTACTACGCTATCGTTACACGGTGTCCGGATGTGACTCGACACCACTTCATGTTCAACGTCGCTGGAGAACGCAACGTATGCCGCCGAAGGGGTAGGAGCGTCTTTGAGGAAGGCTTGTCCGTCAAATTCGAACTCACGACCACGGTGCCTGAGGAGAAGGTTGCCGCCTTGGTGCGTGAAGGGCAAGAGAACGACGAGAGATCCAAACATGTCCTCGCTACGGGGTGTATCTTGATGTGCTTTGAAAAACGAGCCTTCGCCTAGGTCGGAGCCTCAGCAATCACCCCCGAGACAAGGAGGACAACAATATTCGCACCATAGACGTTGAGCTTGTATAATTAGAAGCGGATGTCCTCGTCGAGTGGATTCCAGGGAGAGAGACCAGACGCCAGCTTGCTAGCGAAATCTCCATTGGTTTGAAGGATTGAAGAGCCGCGCGGATTTTCCAGCGTCAAGCTTGCCGGCCTTGCGATAGGTTTCGTCCAGCACATCCTTGATTGAGGCTAAATGTAGCAGGCTGACATGCGTTGCTGAGATCCTCTGCTTGAGCCATTGTGGTCGATCCCAGCTTCAGGGAGTTGCGGGAATGGGTGGAGTCAGCATTTGGCTGCGGACAATATGAGTGCGCCACCTGCCTTGATGTTCCATCTTTTCGCTCATAGAAAAGCGTTATTTCAGGCTCTGAGAGAGCAAAACTCTTGAGGTCCAGGGTGCGTGAAGAACGTTCTTGTTGGTAAGAGCGCCATGGAGTCGATTGATGGTGCCATCGGTCTTCTTGTTGATGAGGGCTTCGCGATACAATGCTAACAAATCAGCCATCTAGTTGCGTGGGCGACACTGAGAGGAAGGGTGATGAAACATTCTGCTTCGAACGCCTTTGAGTACAAGCTGTCTATGATTATGCCTTTTTTGCCCATTCGGGTCAGATTTCTGTTTTGAGTCTCACTCGGGATTAGATCTCCTAGCATGAGAAGTCCTGGGATACATGGATGATGCATGGTGGATGTCTCGTTTATTACTGCGACCAGAATCCGGCGTTAATGGATCAGCGCGAATCGGAGGACTTGGCGTGTCGTCGATAGCGAAGCTCTTATGTAGATCTTGTAGCTCTTTGCCTGTCGGGATGGCTCCCACGGAATCGGCGAGTTCGTTCGGTTCATCAGAGACGTTTGAAGCATCTTCATTAACCAAGAAGTTGGTGATTTAGTCCTGGAATGAGAATTGAGCTGTGTAATGTCCTTAAATGCGATTTCCGACCTGAAAGCGTGAGTATACTCATCCTTTTTGTATAATTGAATCTGCAGGTTGCCCTCATTGATGACAAATACCGCGTGGCTATGCAAGGAATATGTCTGGAGGAGGCTGGTTTCTGGGTCTGGTGTACTGTGTAGGTGATGGAGCAGGCAAGTGTGTCGCTAGAGAGATAGCATGAGGAGGATTTATTGTTTCGTCATAGACGAGCTTGGTAATCTTGATAGATTGACGGGGTACGTATCGCAGTGAGTCCTTGCTTTGTATCCCCTCGTCCTGTCCAGCAGCTACAAATACATCGACTTGGTCTGCCGAGTTGATATTTGTAATGTCGCCTGCGTATGCTCATCCATTGAGGAGGAGAGTTGAGGCCGACGCGCCATTGCAGCACGGGGACCTGGGAACAGTTTCTGGTAGTTTTCGGCCGCAGACTGTTTCGATATAAACTGGTGTCGGACTTTGATAGTGGAGAAGAGTGTGAGGCTTGAGGGTGTCGCTGGAGAAGTGGTCAGGGAAGGTTCATCGGGATTACGGCGTTTCTCGCTCCTCTGCCTTCCGTCCATTGGACAAGTAGTCGAAAGTCTGAAGTTAAACATAAGGAGGACTTTTGAACGAAAAAGATCATGACGCAGTTACACGTTGTCGTTGTCGAGAAATTGACCGGCCAATACCACCTGACCAACACCCCAGACAAGCGCCTTGAAAGACCCGTCGAGACACGTTGAACTGGAAACGAAGAGCCATCCTTTAACAAAGTGCACGGTGTAAACTTGAATATTGGCATGGAGGCACCGGGGTGCTGAGACGATGCGACAAATATAGCGGATGGCGGTACTGTTGCGAATGTGGCTGAGGTTAAGCGGGATGTTATGCGTAAGTGGGGGTGATGGCATGAAGAGTGAACTTGTGAAGGCCAGGAGTGGACGGGTAAGTTACTCAGAATGGTGGCGCAGGCGTAAATGATGGCAAGTAGTATGTAGACGCCGAGGTCACTTGTCATTGTCTTCTCACTCAACTCCCGCTATGGACGTGAGAGTTTTCACACAGAGAGCGCTATTCTAATGCTTCGAGGCCAACACATGTCACAGCTATCCCACTTGCTCGTTGATCCTCATCCACCGTGCATTCGTCCAGGCCTTATCGATTTGCAATGTCCTCTTTTTTGAAACCCTTCAAGAAGAAGAAAAAGTTAGACAGTATCCCTACAGCCATCGCAATGACCTCGGTCCTTGGGGCTCCTGCAGCTCCTGCAGTCCTTCCAAGAGTCGAAACACCTCCCCCTGCACCTCCGACCACACCAGCTTCCT
Source organism: Podaxis sp. AQ799166 (assembly GCA_018524765.1). Lineage (NCBI taxonomy): Eukaryota > Fungi > Basidiomycota > Agaricomycetes > Agaricales > Agaricaceae > Podaxis > Podaxis sp. AQ799166. The sequence continues at coordinate 1,676 of JAEUWQ010001204.1, read as the reverse complement.
CAAGGCCCGAGACCCCTCAGGCTCTCCCAGTAGTCCCAACCCCAGCACCTCCCGCAGATACCGAATATCAGACCATCGTCCCGACACCGCAGCAGAATCCGCCAACACCACTCCAGCAACTGAAAGCAGTAGGCAGGACTGCTCTTCATGGGTTGGTATTCGTAGCAGAAGGACTCAAGGAGTGCTCGGACCTCTGCCCACCCCTGAAAACTGCCGCCTCCGCATTCTTAGTAATCCACAAAGTCTTCGATGTGCGTGGCCCATTTCTACTGTAATCGCTGTATTGAGCTCCGATCCGCAGGGTGTAACCACGAATAAGGACGATCTAGAAGAACTCAAGGCAAGATCGGAAGCTATCCTGTCAATCGTGAAAAGATACAAAGAAGAAGAAGCGTTGAATGCCCTTGAAGACAGAGTCCAAAGTTTCTCCATGTGCGTGCCAGCTTCGCCTCTTGGATTAGTGCCTGACTTTTCTTTGGTTATCTCGCAGGGCTATCGATAGTTTGGTTAAACGCATCGAGCGCTTGCAAGATCGGCCATTGCTGGAGCGTATTGCCGAGGTTTCGAACGATCCGGGTACGATACAAAAGATACTGAAGAATCTCAATACTGTTTGCGATCTCTTCCAGGTAGGAGTCCAACTTGCGGATCATGCTCCCGTACCCATACATGCTCATCGTGCTCCACAGATCGACATACAATTGCGCACCAATGTAACCGTACAGAATATGCTACAGGTAAGCAATCCTACGTCTGGGAAAGCACTTCCGGGCTCATGTATTCCATCAACAGCTGTTGAGTTCCCGTAAGCTGCTTGTCTTGGTGGGAACGACATGCGAAGCTTACATTGTTATAGGGTCAATAGACAAACTTCGTCCTGAGGGCACTTCGTATAAAACGCGGCGCTCCGCCTACGGTGATCCCAGGGGATGCATGCCGGGCACGCGTGTCAATGTCCTTGAAAAGTTGGAAGCCTGGGCTCCTGACGAGCAGGGTGCCAAGGTGTATTGGCTCATGGGGATGGCGGGCACCGGGAAGTCGACGATTGCACAGTCACTGTGCGAGATCTTGAACCAACGGCAGATGCTCGGGGCGAGTTTCTTTTGCTCTCGAACCTCAGATAAAGCTAGTGACCCACGCTTCATCGTCCCGGGTGCGGCATACGACCTTGCCAATGGTTCACCCACTATCAAGGCGGAGGTTGTAAAAGCCCTTGAGAGGGACCCATATTTGGTCGAGTTGAATGACTTGCAGGAACAGTTCATGAAACTTATCATTGACCCATTGCGGAGTGCTGTCGGCCCCGGGGACAAACTTTACAAGATTGTCGTCATCGATGCTCTCGATGAATGTACAAAACCCGACTTTGTCTTCCGCCTCATCCAGCTCATCCTCAATTCCGCATCGAGCCTTCCCCTCAAGTTCTTCCTCGTCAGCAGACCCGACCCTCTCATTACTGCGGCCTTCAATTCCTTGCAGGGCTCTCATGACACATTCGTGCTTCACGACGTCGAGAAGGACATAGTGGAAAGCGACATCCGATTGTATGTGAAGGAATCGCTGGCCAATATCAAGAAGTGCTGGAACCCTAACACGGAGGATGGGTGGCCTCCCGACAGTGAATTGAATCAAATCGTCAAGGCCTCAGGAAAACTTTTCATCTATTCATCTACAGC
>JAEUWQ010000575.1:0-21550 GCA_018524765.1 Podaxis sp. AQ799166 | reverse complement strand
ACATTTGGTGTACTAGTGCTTGTCTATAAAAGTCAATCTCCTTCCATCACAAGACAGCGGCAGATAACGTCCAGACAAGCCAGTGTATCAAGGGAACACCGGTTGCATGACATAGAACCCCAAACGCTCTGCTCAGTCGTGATAAATACCCGGTTTATCTAGCCACACATGAAAGTAGCCGTCTTCGGAACGACCAAGGTGAGCACTGCATATTGTTGTTGGGACAGCATCAATTGATCTTTGGCGTCCCGGTGGGCAGTACGATGTAGAGTCTTTGAATGGGGCGCTGACAGAGAGGACAGACATCAAATTCACATTCATCGAGACTCTCCTCGACCCTCTGACAGCACAGCTCGCCGATGGACACGATGCAGTCTGCCTATTCGTCAACGATATCTGCGACGCAGAAGTCTTAAAAGAACTAAAAGCCCTCGGTGTGGTACGTCGTCAATCGTCACCATCCAAACGAACAGGGAACCTAATACAAACACCATCACATATCCTGATATCCTATCCTGTCCCACCCCACATGAACAGAAATACATCGCCCTTCGCTGCGCAGGCTATGACAATGTAGACCTCGCCACCGCCTCCAACCTCGGCATCAAAGTCGTCCGTGTACCCTCCTACTCCCCCGAAGCCGTCGCAGAATTCACCGTCGGCATGATAATGACCGTTGTTCGCAAGTACCACAAAGCCTACAACCGCGTTCGCGAAGGCAACTTCCTTCTCGACGGTCTCCTCGGTTTCAACCTCCATAACAAAACCATCGGTCTCATCGGCACTGGGAAAATCGGTCTCCTAACTGGGAAAATCCTGGCCAAAGGCTTTGATTGCCATGTCATCGCGTATGACCCGTATCCGTCACCCCTAGCGAAGGAGTATGGGATCAATTATGTGCAGGAGCTGGATGAGTTGTTGGAGAGGTCGGATATTATCAGTTTGCATTGTCCGTTGACGGAGAGTACGAAGTATATCATCAATGATGATACGCTTGGAAGGACGAAGAAAGGGGTTATTTTGATTAATACTTCGAGGGGCGGATTGATTGATACCTATGCACTGATACGGTGAGTGGCGTCTCTTTGATTTCCTCGGTTCAATGTGCTTATCTGGGTTATGCGGCAGTGCACTAAAGCTGGGCCATGTCGCTGCTGTGGGAATGGACGTCTACGAACGAGAGTCCTCGTATTTCTTTGTTGATTCGAGTGCAAAGGTCATCCATGATGACGTTTTCGCTCGTTTGCTCTCTTTCTATAACGTCTTTATGACGTACGTCCTTTGTGAATCCAATAATATCCCTTCGTGCTAATGTTTTCATTGTAGAGGACACCAGGCTTTTCTTACACAGGAGGCACTGAAGAATATCGCGGATACCACTATCTCCAATCTCCTTCTACTCGAATCGACAGGAACGTGTCCAAATATTGTTGATAAATGATGACTTTTGGTGAAGATGGGGGAGTAAAAGAAGAAAGACATTTTCATGTACATGTGTTATACTTGAAAATGTAGTTCTGTGGAACTAGAGATCTTTGAGATATAATAATGGCTCCCAAGTTAATTGTTGGAACTTGTCCGTTCATACATTCTAAACCTGCTACATATCAGGACTCTGCTTGGACTGGTTATATGGGCAGTATACTGTAAAGAAAATGAATAACTACTTTTCAAGGTGATGAAGGCATTCAGAATGTGCTTTAGCACATAAACTACCCAAGTACAGAAGATATTTAGCAACCTTCAGGATATTGGAACTCAAATTTAAGTCTCTGAGTGTAAGTATTCATTGCTGAGAGCATGAAGAAGGTACAAATGCCATGCTGAAATAAAAGCTAATCCCTGCAAAAGTAGGAGTAAGGGCACATTCATGCAGTAGCAGATATTCACATCCTCATTTTGTGCTCAGAGCCACAGAAACTCTGCATTGACTTGACTTCTACAGGTGGCATTTGATGATTTCACCTCTCAAGGAAACATTAGTGCCTGATAAAAAAGGTGAATTTGGTAACTGCTGTCCTCCAAACAAAGTGCATTTCATATGCCAGATAACCTGTGCTACCCTTGACAGTTCACTGAATTGCCAGAGAATAGCCAAGCCAGGGTCCTAGGTAGCCCTGATTTTGGGCTTGAAATTTGTTTATGTGAGTCCAATGTAAAGCTACTGAGGACAGATCCAATGACTTCACATGGTTAGCCAGAAGCAGGAGGCTCACAATAGGAGTTTTCTCTCCTGGAACTTGAGAAATGCATATAGGAGAAAATTCATTGTCTCAGACTGGAGATGAGTAGGTATATTAACAACCATTTTCTATTCATGTTTGGATAAAGCTTCATTTCCCTCTCTGCAATGAAGTGATTATCTCTTCATTAAAATCTTTTCACCTTCTTCTAGGGCTCTGTCAGATAATCTATACTTGTCTTCATTTCTTCTATGTCTACTCATGAAACATCTGCTTTTGCCATTGATTCCAAGCCCCATAGGGGAACACAAGTGCAAGGAAATCCAGGAGGGTCCACAATACAGTCCCAAGACCTTACTTCAATGCTTGAATCCCAAGGAGAAGCATCTTCTAGAGGTCAAGAAAGGTCTGAAACCAGGGGTTATGACATTGAAACCCTTTGGACTTTGGACTTTGGAGGGGATTCCATCCCAAGAGGAGATTCAGGTGAAAACAGACCCTCTCTTGAAGAGTACCCTGCTCTCAATGATATCATCTCCAAATGTTCATGAGAAGACATCACTTATGCACAAGCCTATCTTCAAGGGGTGTAGTTTATCAAAGATTTACCAGAAAAGACCACCCACAGGAAAGACTGCCTCACTATTTGCTTTCACCTTGTCACTTGGAGATATCCCCACTAATACAGAGATGGCAAAACTCAGGATAATTTGGGCATGACTGTAGCCATGCATAATGATTATGCAGTCTGAAATGGATTATTGATAATATGAGCATTCCTCAGTCCTGTATACCTTAATAATCATAGATAATCTTGATAGTGGCCTTGGAATAAATTTGGATTGTTCCACTATTTATCATGATGTGCCTATTGAGGAGAGAGGTAGCAAGAGTACTGCATTGGGAGTCAACCAAGTTGATCCACACAGTGGTGGCATCAGACTTGGTGGGGTTGTGAATGATGCATATATAGTGCATGTCAGAGGTGGGGAAAAAAGGGGAGGCCAAAGCCTTGGTCTTGACTTGTTCAGCCATGAGGGTAAATCCATCAGCTGAGAAGAAGGGGGCATCTATGATCTTGATAAAGGATTGAGACACAGGGAGGGTTATGGAGGCACTCTTGAGTGCAGGTGCAAGTGAGGTGGTAATGGTGTCAAGATTCCTCTGGAAAGGGACACCACCTATAGAAAAGGCAATGACTCCAGAGTGGAAGCAGCCAGAGTCAACAATGAGTGCGAACTTGATCTGGATAAGCACTTGGTTGAAGCATGTAATGAGGGATTGAAGATAGACATGAGCACTAGTGAGATTACCAGTGCTGGTATCTAAGAAAAATTGCTACTGGGTAGGGCTCCAGGTGGCAAAGTATGGCTTATGCTGAGTAGAGGAGTTAGGGGCTAATGGGCCAGTCTTGATGTCATGCAAGGGAGGTTTAGGCCTGTTGTGTGGGAGTGGAGGGACACATGAGGGAGGTCTGGGCCTGTCATGTGGAGTGGGTATCTTAGAAAGGCACTGAGAAAGTGCTGGAACCTGGATAGAGGGTTGAGAAGCAGGCACTTATTGGGCATTTGCCTTTGCTGAGTCAGCCATTCTGTGGGATTGTTGATAATGGAATTACAACATGTGTGCTATTGGAGCACTACATGTGCAGTGGTTTGTCTAACTACTAGAGCTTGTATCTAAGACTTATGGAGAGTAGAGCTTAGAGTGTGGAGGTGCTTTAATGAAGACTTAATTTATTGGTACAAATGTACAGCTCTTATATACAAAATACAGATGGTCTGTGAGCAAGTATGCATATACTACAAGTCCTTTGTAGAACATAATAGGGATGTAGTGAACAGCCTTAATCTAATAATAGATGTTCTGTGTCAATCCCTGAAAAGGGCATAATCTATATTAAGACATAGAACATACATGAAGTCTAGAGCATCTAGATAGAAGATTTGGTGGAATCATTGAAGATTCAACACTCCCTCTTGCTTGTAATGACTTCATCTTCAGAGTTCAATTGAATTCAATTGAACTCAAGACCATAATCTGGAATAAACTGCTCAAACTTGGTTCAACCAAGGTTTTTAGTCAATAAATCAGCAGGATTTTCATCTCCAGGAATATGGAGTGGTTTGATCTCTTTAGCTTCAATCAAATCCCTTGTATAATGATATTTGATGTCAATGTGCTTGGAGCAACTTTCGACAGCAGGGTTAGATGATGAGAAGAGAGAACTCATGTTATCTCCACAAACTGGAATAGGTTTCTGTTTGAATCCAAGTTCAGTAAGCATATTCTTAACCCACATGATCTGAGTGGTGCAATCACAGATGGCCATATACTCTGCTTCTGTGGTAGAAAGTGCTACAGTTTTCTGCAACTAGATCACCAAATGACAGTGCAAGATGCAATAGAAATTAAGATCCCAGTAGTAGATCTTCTTCTGATAGGATCAGTTGCCCAATCTGAGTCACTATACCCAATGACTCCCTCTTCTTTCAATCCGTCAAGGACAAGACAATAGTGAGGTGTGCTCAACAAATGTTGTACAATATGCATTGCTGCATTGTAATCCTCTTGATGAGGGTTGGTACAAAATTGGCTCATCTTAACTATGGCATAACCTATATCAGGACACATACTGATCATCAGGTATAATAGAGAACCAATAAGTTGTTGGTATCTCATACAAAGTTCTGGGTTGATGGCTTCTTCATTTTTGACTGGTTTAAATCATGCATCCAGTGGAGTATGAGAAGGAAACTCAACTGGGAAATGAGTGAGAACCTTTTGAAGATAAGCTTCTTGATCAAGGAAGATCTTTTGATTTTTCTGATCATGTCGAATTCACATTCTGAGAAACTCTGTAGCTTCTCCAAGGTCACAACATTCCCATTTCTTCATAAATTCATGCTTCTTTTGTTTAAGGAGAGCATGGTTATTTCCCATAAATATTACATCATCAATGTAAACAATGGCAATAACTCAATCACCATTTTCATTTTGATGAATGTATACACCAGCATTGGAGTATAATCTCTTAAACCTGAGGGTTTTCATGGAAGCAGTTAATTCACACCACCACTCGAGTCTGGCTTGTTTAAGGCCATACAATGCATGACATAGTCACCATACTTTGTTTTCTTTTCCTTTAATTTTGAAGCCTTCAGGTTGCTCCATATAGATTTCTTTATCCAGTTTGCCATATAAATAGGCAGTTTTGATGTCAACAGATTCTATTTCCCAATCTTCAAGCACTGCTAATGCAAAGAGAATTTGGGCTGTTTCATAATGTACAACTGGAGAGAAGAGCTCATCATAATTGATGCCTTCAATCTGTGAGAAACCTTTAGCAACAAGTCTAGCGCATTTGTGACCATCAGACTTAATATTGAGCACCCATTTATTTTTGATGATTTTACATCCTTGAGGACAATCCACTAATTCATATGGCCTACAGAAATTGCTGCACCCACGTACTGCTGACACCTGCATGTGTAAAAACATGGTACTGCTCAGTGCCACAAAGTGCTGCTGGGTCCTGCTAAGGGTCAATCTCACAGTACCACTCAGTGCTGCTAAGTGCAAAAAAAAATAACCATTTTGGTGCTGTTGTAACAAAGTATCTATGCTCCTTAGTGGGGTGGTATCTACTTGTAATACAAAATCTACAGACCAACAATAAATTTGATAGAAATTACTACAGTTTTAGCATCAAATGAGGCATGTGCCTACTCTTGGACATCCTCGGGGTCCTCTCCTCTAACATGTCAAGTGGTATATTCCAATGGTTGGCAGTCTCTGTTTGGCTGGCTCTTTCCCAGTAATGGTGAAGGCATTGGACCTCTCTAGGAATTTAGTTAGGGCACTGATACTTTTTTGATGTAATGTAAAGGTACTTGTGAGTCTTATATTGTCAGGCAGGACTGGCATACAGCATAGCAAACTGGAATGATCCACAGCACAAACAAAGATGAGGAACAATCATTGAATGGTTTGAGTTTGGTACCACTGAGTACCACCACCACCCTATGTTCAGTACTGCTACCCTACTGCAACCAGTACTGCTACCTACCACTAACCTACTGCAACCAGTACCACTACCTACTGCTAACCTACCACAACCGGTACCACCACCTGTTGCCACTCTACCACATCCAGTACCACTATCTACTGCTATCTACTGTGGCTACTGGTGGTTCTGTCATATCCAGTACTACTGGACCATACATCAATCTCACTGTGTGGGTGTTTTCAGAAGGAGTTTGTACAAGGTTGTGTGGAGCTAGGATATAAGAATTACATATAGTTACTGTAGATAGAAACAAAATTGCTTTTTCATGGTAAATAATGCGAGATAATGTGCCTGAGATGTCCTGTTCAGCTGCCAAATAGTGCTGACTACCACTGCTTACAAACATGGTAAGTCTTGGTACTGCATAAAAGAGCAGTACCATGTAGTGGCACCCCACAGCACTCTGTGGTAGAGCATGGGTGTGGGTGTGGTAATTTCACAATGCCCATACTGCTGGGTACTGCAATGGTACCACATCCAGTACTGCTAGGTACCTCAATGATACCACATCCAGTACTGCTGAGTACTGCACTGATACCACATCCAGTACTGCTGGGTACCGCAGGTGTGCCACATCCAGTACCACAAGTGTGCTGCATCTGGTACCACTAGGTACTGCAGGTGTGCTGCATCCAGTACCATGTTATACATCCAGTACCACTTGATGTAAAACCATTGGTAGTAATGAGAGTAGCTATATTACCAAAAAAATTCATTCCAAAAATGCCTTGCATCTTCATATTTATTGTAGATTGCTACTCACTAACATTGTCAAGTCCACATCAAGTGTCCATTTCCATGCTTACAATCCGTGCATGTTTCCAAAAATCTGAAGATCTGATTCTGATCAAGTCCGATGCTTTCCCACTCCCTCCACTCACATTTCCTCATCAGGATCCCCTGTCCCATTGTCTGAATGGGCAGATGTGCTCACATGGTTGATTATGACCAATGCAACATGTGGTGTCCATTCGTACATCTATCAGCACTCCCAGAAATTATTATCTTCATTCCCCGATGTCTACTTTACTTTCCACTTTGCCTTATACTATGATTTGCGTTTTTGTGTGTTCTCCATTCTTCTGTTTGTAGTTCTGATATGCAAATGTTCTTTACCTGTAAATCCACTTCTTTTGTCTCCCAGTTTCTTAGTTAGTTATCTGTATCACTTTCTGACGTGTACTTAAGTGTAACCACCTTGTATCTCACTCCCCAATCAGAATATCGACTTCATTTACCCTTCCTAACCTCCTGTTCGTCATCCAAACCTTTGGGACTCGCTCCCCTCTCTGTTCTCTGACATCTCCTGTATTTCCCGTTATTTTCCATCGCAGTTCCAAGTGGCTGAATCGGACCCTGTACAGTATCGGAGGGGCACAGCACATACGCTGAGGCCAAGGGTCCACTCCCCGAATCTCCGGAACCGTCCAGAATGTAACAAACATTGTGACCTAATACACATAGTTAGCTAGCTCTTGCTACCACTGACTGCATCCAGTACTGCTACTGCACCCCATACAGTACTGCTACTTGACATATGTGGTAGGCTTGGTACTGCTGCTGTGTCCTGTGGTAGGGTGCAGGTGTGGGTGTGGGAAATTCATGATGCCCCTAATTCATATACTTGGTGCTTCTTCAGTGCATCAAGTTCTTCAGCTGTGGCTTTAAGCCATGCATCATGTTCCTCTTTAGGTAGTCACATTACTTGTGACCATGATTTGGGAATCTGATCAATTCCAGCAGCTTTTGCTAATAGCATATTGAGGAAAGTAATTCCTCCCTCTTGAACTGCAATCTCTTCTGTGAGTTCTGACATCATCTTGTTATCAGATTGAGATCGTCATCTTGGTCCTCTGGATGAATATCCATTTGAGGTTCAGGCCTTTGTTCTTCCATTTCTGGAAGGTTCTCTTCATAATCCATTTCTGGATGAGGAACATTAACTTCTGGAGGAGGTACTTCTTTTTCCTTTCCTTTTTGTTGTTGAGGAAGTACTTTTCCCTTCTCTTGCCTATAGAGAAACCAAGGTGTGCCACATATGTGCACTTTCTTCTCAATTGGGGTAGGAATACCTCGATCTTTTCCAGTAATAGAATCCTTAAGCTTTCACTTATCATATTTGGCAAGCACACAGGAAGGATGTTTCTTGCCATAAACATTATCAGGTTTTTCTGGAACTTTATGTTCTCTTAGAGGATTGCATTGAGGTTGAACATGAGACAGACCAGGAACTGGTTGAGTTCTAGAAGGTCCAGGGACAGGTTGAGGTTGTGTCCTTGGTCTCAAATGTTCCATTGGAGTTTCTGGAACTGGACACTGTACTGTATTCCTTTCAAGTAAATTAGGAACACATTGTGTCTGAGGTTTCCTCTGAGGTTCATGAGTAGATTTGGACCATTCTGGATGGTCTCCAGATCTAAGTTCCTCTTCTCTAAATTTAGATCCTGATTTTGTTTTATCAAAAGGATTTGGTTGTCTTTCCTTACTTTTTGAATGCTGTCTCAGCTTTGGAGGCAGAGATGGTGGATGTTGAGATGGTGCTGGTGGAGCACTTGGTCTTGGTGTCAGAGTTCTCAGACAAGGAGTTGGAGCATGAGGTAAGGGAGACAGACTGGGAGAAGGACTCACAGGAGGTGCAGGAGATTGAGGTCTCCTCTTGACTCTTGGAATTGGTGGTAATGGGTGTTCATTTCTGAAGGTATCTTTGTCATCAGATGAATTATCATCTTCAGGATCTGAAGGCAGAAAATTAACTGGTGGTTTACTCTGCATGTTATTTAAAGGTCAGATATGGTGATCTGATTTCCCTTGCTCAAAATCTTTACAAAGTGGAAACCAGGTTTCATTGAAGATTGCCCAGGGTGATTCAAATATTGCTCTCCCTCTTAAGAACCTCCAGGCTTTAGTCAAAGGGGTAATTCCAAGGAAAACCATTAACTCAGCATTTGGCTGAAGCTTGTTTTGCCAGAGTTCTTTGGGGATGTATACATAAGCCACACATCTGAATACTCTAAAGTGCGATACATTGAGCTTTTCTCCTGTTAATACTTCTATAGGAGTTTTCCATTTTAGATGATGCATAGGAGTGCAATTATAAATATGCACAGCATATTCCCATGCATGTTGCCAATACATATCTAGAAGGCATGCTTCGAGGTGCATTGATTGCACTTTCTCATGCAATGTTTGATTAAGCCTTTCAGCCCTTCCATTTTGTTGATGAATGTGGGCAACACTTGTTTGGTGTTCAATCCCTTTTGATTTGAAGAATTGTTTAAACTCATTTGACATGTATTCTCCTCCTTTATCTGATTGGAACTTTTTGACCTTATGTCTGAGGAGATTTTCAATCATGATAATTGTGGATTTTAAAGTCTCAAAAGTAGAACTTTTTCTAGAAAGACTCATGATCCATGCATGACTAGAATAATTGTCAAGTAGAGTGACAATGTATTTCTTTTGATAATAGGAGAGGGTTGGAAGCTCAAATATGTCTGAATGGACTAACTCAAGAGGTTCCTTAGCTTGGGATTGAGATGGTGGAAAACTCTTTTGATGCATCTTTCCCAATGCACAACCTTTGCAAGGTGCAGGTACTCCTTTGCATGGAATGTATAGAACATTCTTTAGAGAAGTATGTGCATGACACATTACATTTTTAGGAGCATGTGCAAATCTTTGATGCCAGGTTTGATAATCTGGTTGATCAATCAACAAGCTGTGTCTTTCAGATGGATTAGTATCAACATCTTTAAATTTGACTCACAAGGAGAAATCCTGTCAGCAAGAGAGCTACCAGGATGAGCATCACTACTGTTGCAAATAGCATTCATGAGCTGATGAGTGGAGGGAGGAGGCAGGGCTTGTGTGATTGATGTGATAAAGTTCATCTCTTGAGACAAACCAGTGATGCCAGGAGTATAGATGTTCTCGACTTGAGCTATGTTCCCTTGTTTGGAACCACCTTTACCACAATGGGTACATTTCTTCTTCCCTTGTTGGCCTTGTTGCTGCTGTGGCTGCTGTTGGTTCTAGTTCTGACCAGGCATGTTTTGGGGACACAACTGTTGGCTGCCAGGGTTTGAACCCTGTTTCTGATTCTGGCCAGAACCCTGACCATTCTTCTGCTGGTTCCAATTTGGGTTAGTACCCTTCTTCTTGAACCCTGATTGGCAGGCAGCAAAAGTGGAGTTACCTGCTTGGCATTGCATGAAATCATTAATGATTGCCTGCACCACCAGATTGAAGGTGAATTGGGTCTCAGGAACCATCATGAAGATCGACAATGTAGCAGCTTTGAAAGAAGGTGGAGCTGAGAAGATTAGCTTCAACACTTGCAGCTTGGCAGGAACTGCACAATTGAGATTGGAGAGCCTTGTGAAGAGGTTCTGCAATGAACCAATCAGACTGGTAGAGTCTTGGTTCTCAGGGATGTGGAAGGTCTCAACCTGTTGCCAGACCTGGTAAGTCATAGCCATGGTTGGGGTACCATAGTGTTGTTCAAGGTGGACCCAAAGGTCACAGGCATTATTCTGTCCATGGTTGAGAAGGAACATTGCAAGGCATGAGTTAATAACATTAAAGGCCTGTTCAGCCACATCATTCCACACATCAATCTTGTCCTGGTTCATTACCATGGGTGGACTGGTTGTGGTTGTGGCCACAGATCCTGTTGCACCATGTGTCAAAGGAAGTGGGACAGATGCAGGTGAGACATTTGCCACAGAAATAGTGGAGGTGCCTTGGACCACATTCCAACCATTGCAGTTGATTGGTGCTGATGGGTGCCTGCATTGTGCGAGAGCTGCACAAATGCACAACTGCCATTTGGACCAGTTAGTGAAGCCCTTGAGTTCAGGAAAATGAGTAAGGAAGTTTTGGGAGGACATGCTGATGGATGAGATAAGATCATAATTGTAGATCTGCACAAAATAAGAAGGTGTCAGTATCATGCAACACAAATAGCACAGTCAACAAGCCCTTCTTTCCCCATGTATATGTCCTTTGGACATAGTAACATGAATAGGGCTAATCAGAAAAGATACCAAACAGGAATCCAATAAGCTGTCTTATCTGCAAGCTTGACTTCATCACAGTATGTGGCATGCCAACACTGTGTAAGACAAAAGTCATTGAGTGAGACTAGACACTAGTTGGGGCCCATAACCTGTTGATAATGGAATTACAACATGTGTGCTATCAGAGCACTACATATGCAGTGGTTTGTCTAACTACTAGAGCTTGTATCTAAGACTTATGGAGAGTAGAGCTTAGAGTGCAGAGGTGCTTTAATGAAGACTTAACTTATTGGTACAAATGTACAGCTCTTATATACAAAATACAGATGGTCTGTGAGCAAGTATGCATATACTACAAGTCCTTTGTAGAACATAATAGGGATGTAGTGAACAGCCTTAATCTAATAATAGATGTTCTGTGTCAATCCCTGAAAAGGGCATAATCTATATTAAGACATAGAACATACATGAAGTCTAGAGCATCTAGATAGAAGATTTGGTGGAATCATCGAAGATTCAACAGGGATAGCTCATGTTGGGCATGCAGTTTACATGCCTCAATTAGAAGGGCAGTAATACTCTTGGGGGGGAGGGATATGCCAAGCAGATGGAGGAGAGCAATTGGTGAATAAATTCTTCAACTCCAAGATAGAGATAAAGTTACAGAGGGTGGTAGAGAGGCATGGGTCAGGGGGCAGTAGTTCATTATCTTTAACCTCACTAATATCTCAGGACATTTGTATAATAATGCCTGAAGGAGTGTTGTCTTCCTCATTGTTGCTGTCAACCTTGGTGGGAGTGGATGAGGAGGGAAGGGCTGAGTGAGAGGCCTTAGGAGTGGCTGTCTCACCAGGAAAGGAAGGATAGGTGACAGGGAAGTCAAGTTCCATGTCAGATGAGGATCAGCTCTGGAGATGCCCAGTAGTGTGTCCAGGAGAAGATGGTAACAGAGAGGGAGTGGAAGGGGTCCACTCAGTAGAGGCCTGTTGAGGTGTTAGGGGAGTATGAGTATCAAGGAGTTCTTTACTCAGTCATATGAAGCCAGGGGATCCTGGCATGTGTATTGTCCAGCTCAAAGAAGTTGAATGTTGAAGTTGAGGGGTCTCAGTGATGGGGCAGCAAATGTGGAATACTTAAAGTAGGTGAAAGGATTGGGTATTATAGAAATATAATAAAAGTATCACAAAAGCCACACCCTAGCAAGTTCATAGAGGACTCTGATTCAGAAAGAAAGTGGTAGCTAAAAATGCAAGGATGAAATACTCATGAGGAGAGAAGAGTTGTGAAGGAATGGGGAGTATATTATGTGCTTTGCACTCTCTTCAAAGAATGCAAGATTTCATAAGACTCTGTCATGAGGTGGCTTCTGTGATTTTCCTAGCTCAAGGTCAAACTAAGACTGTTTGTTCTAAGGAATGAGTCTCTCTTGTAGTGTCACTATGACATCAGCAAATTGGCTTAAATTAGTTATTACATGTCAATTTATATAATTCATCTGAAGAATAAGATGGACTATAGCAGCTGGAAAAACATTCAATTGAGTAAGAAATGACATATAAACTTTTTAAAGGTCTAACATCATTTATAAAACCTTATATTGCCTTTCTTATTATACACAAAACCATTTGAGGGTATAACATTATTCACAAAACCTTTTATTGCCTTTCCTATCACACACAAAGACTTTGCTTGAAATGTATCAAATACAATCATATTTTGAGGATATATAGATAAAACAAGCAAATACTGCTAACTTTTTACCTCAAAAATGGCTTATGAAAATTATCAGATACTGTGAAAGAAGACTCAGACTGGTGAAATAAGTTGAAAAATGATTTTTTTCAAATATTTCCTAACACTTTAGTCTAGGCTGAAAAATAAATTACATTTTTCAAGCCAATGGCTTGATGGTTTTTCAAGAGTGAATTTTCTCCAGGATACTCTCAATGAGATCTATCAATTGAGACTACATTCACAAATTTTGAAGAGCTTTGAAATAGTGTCTGCCCTAACAGCAGATAGGTTATATTTAATTATAGTATAGTACTCAAGAAGGTATAATGGCTCAACTGGATGAGTGCTATGATTCTTCCAAGAGGTTCTGAGTTCAAATCCCAGTCTGACCAACTAATTTAGGGCTATTCTCTCAAATGGCTGAGTGGTGTGATATTATTCTAGTAGGTCCTGGGTTCAAGCTCTAGGCTGGTTAATTTTTGGTGTCTCTCATTGTTGCTTTTCTATGACAATTTACATGTATACATACATCTAGTATAGTTGGCTGTCCTTGCATACCCTGGAATGATTGTATGGTTCCAAATCCTTTTGTTTCTTGCAAAATACCTTCCAGAAACATGGCTTTTTGTGGTATTTAGTACATTTTGATGTATATATTGACTGTTTTTGGTATATATTGTTTTGGCTTTTTTGCTGATAGATTTACAAGTACCAAAGAAACCAAGGTAGTGAGAACCTCTCCTTGCTACAACTAGAAGTATACCAACCCATACCAATAAGTCCTTCTGACCAGTGATACACAGCTGTGATATATCCCTAGCTAGTCCTGCTAAGACTATCTCTGATCTCTCAACTTATGGAAACTTCTGAGAATTACTGACTCTTATATTCTGCTTCTTGCTAGTAGGTTGTATTGACCAAAGAAAACCCCTATAAATGCTTTAACTATCACTTATTAGTTGTCAAATACACAATAACCATCTAAGTGAAGCTCAATAGGAATTCCCTTGCTCCACCTCACATCATCAAGGGGTTTTTATATTATAAGTGGAAATAATTACAATCTAAGTGTTACAAATTCTTGACTCAATAAATGATTATGCATATGAATACAGAGTCATATAATTTATAATATACATTCTGCTCCACCCAATAGGGTGTGCTAGTGGTGGACACATATGTATTCCTACTGTACATGTGGACTAGTAAAGTACATACATATGATAGTTATCAGCTTTCACTGACCAAGTCTACTGGATGTGTAATACTACTCATTATTTCTGATTCAATAGTATTATTGACCTGCATTTCTTGGGTGTCTCACTAAGCTGATTTGAATCTCTGACTACTACTGAGTCATTTTATTAATTGCCTACAAGGTCTGTTGTTATGGACTTCACTTCATGTCCATTAAACTCTCAGAGCCTTAGTTACAACCCAGATTCTGTGGATCATATTCAGTTTAACCTTTCTCTCTTTCCATTGGACCTTTCTCCTTGCAAATACTTTGATCTGTCCCTGTCCCTTCTGTTATTTTCCTTATCAGATCTTCTTATCTTCTTATCTCATGTTCTTCCATTTATCTGTGGCTTTTCCCTTTACCCTTGATTATCTCCCACTTATCTTGGTTTTTCCATTATCTGATGTTTCACTTCTGCCTCTGTCCTTTTAGACATCTGGACACTTTGCAGATGGACTCCTTATTCTAGTATCTTCACTGTGGTTATCAGTTCACATGTTTCTAATATTCTCCTTTGAATAGTTACTATTGTTTCTTGCTTAACTACTACTCTCTAGACTTTGTCCTGACTACTAGTATATAAGTAGTATTACTACCATTTGTACTCCTCAGTCAGAATATCAACTTAGATTCTTTATCCTCTCTCCTGCTTGTCCACTACAAGCCTGCTCCTCAGTTCAGGCTTATCCTGTCTTTGTCTGATCTCTGTTTGCTTGTCTACTTAAGTCCATAGTTGGTCAAGTGAGGCCACTATGGTATCAGAGGGGCACAACATGTAAGTTGAAGCCAAGGCCTCAACTCCATGTCTGTATGCATCTGCTCTTGGCTGCCCATGGTCTGCCCCCATCCAGAGTCAGTTCTTAACATCTGTGAATTATTCCTACTGAGGTGATGCATTGATTCCTAGTTAAGTACTCTCTTCCCTGACTCAGAATTAGTCTTCTGAGGCCATAACTGATCTGGGTCTTTAGATCCATGGTGGCAGCTAAGTATACTATTGAACAAGATAATCCTTAGTGTCACTTACATGGGAAAGGACCCTTGCAAGGAAGTTATTAATGGATACTCTTCAATAGTATAGTCCTGACTTTGATAAGACTATTGAGTCAATGGCATATGGGTGCTTCTAGTTGGTACAGTTTTCCCAATCTAGGTGCCTAGACTATTTACTGGGTGAATCCTTGTGAGATGCTGAAGTCACTTCTAGTGTAGGTTCATAGTCTGTTATTCTAGCTGTAAAACCTGATCATATTCTAATCTAGTTACTACTTTCATGGCTGAAAACAGTTTCAGCTGTAATATCTCTCCCTCATTATAAATGACTGTCCTCAGTCACCCTGGTGATGGATTACTGTCAATAGTACCTTATGTTTGTACTGATTTTAGGACTTTGGTCTGACTATAACTTTTATGAGCTAAATCCTGACATTGAGAGTATATGCCAATTTTCCTAAGAGCTTGATACACTCTTCTTATTGTGAGAACATTTGTGGGTATCTCAGTGACACTAGTTAACACTGTACTGTATTCTGCTTTTAGAACTTTGTGTGGACTTAGTTTTTCCATGTAGCATGCAGAAATCCTAAAGTTTTGTTTTACTGGAGAATTCCTAGCTTGGATTTCCAGATTTGAAAACTCTTAACCCTAGGAATTTCCTATCATCCTCCAAGCCTGTTGCTACAGAGAGCTTGGATGAGGGTTTGTTCAGGCTTTAGCAGCACCCATACACTTTTCAGATTTATTTTTAGATTTTTATAGATCCTGACCATTCAATCTTTGAATGCTATAGATTGTATTCATGAAATCTAGAATGGACTTCTATTGTAGTTCTATTAATTAATTTCAGAACTTCTGTTCATATCCAATCTAATCCCATTGTGAGGACAGAGAGCTCACATTATAGCAATAAGTTAATATTTCATCCTTAGGAAAAATCTCATCATGTCTTCTGTGTTCTGTATTAATTAGAAGTTTAATTCTAATTAGTCTTTTGGGATAGGCTGTAACCAATTTCACAAGTTTCTCATATTCGGTTAAATAAAGGAAGTTGTTTGATGGCAATTCCTATTTATCCTATTAGACTTCCATTGACCACCTCTCATCCTTAATCTTCACAGTGTCTTCTACTAACTCCACTGCCAATATTGACCTCAATGCCATTTCCCTTGAGGATCTCACACATCTGATAGCTGAAAAGAAGGAAAAGGAGAGGCTCACTAAGGAAGTGAAAGAGAGGGCTGAAAAGGAGGCACAGGAAAAAGAGGCAAAGCAGCAATGAAAAGCTGAGAAGAAGGCCAAGGAAAAGACAGAAAAGAAGAAAAAGGAAGAAGAAGAACACTGGGCTTGTGAGGAGGCTAATCAGAAACATCACAAAGAAGCTGAATGGCTTGTTTGTGAGGTTGCTGAAAAATGAAAGGAAGAGGAGCAGTGTCAACATTGTGAAGCTGTTGCCCATGAAACTGTTGAAGCCCAAGTGGCTTTACAAAGTAACTTTCACCAGCTGTGAACCCAACAACTCCTCTGATTCTCATTAGATATTCAGACCCTCCCTGAGGCTATAAAGGCTGGGGCTTAGCAAGACAGGCAGCTAGCCTCTTTGCTAGCCATAGCTATCCCTTCCTTGACTCCCCAAGCTAATCTTTCTGAAAGACCTCCTTCTACTCAGAGTAAGCAGCTCTATTACCAAGTCCTGAATTATTTACTGACTTTCTTGTACTAGCTTCTAAGTCCAAAAAGAAGCATTGTTTGATCACAATACCCAAACTAGGGGCACCTCCTTGTAAGAAACTGTCTTCTGGAGAATATTACTGCCCTTTACTATTGTCTGAGCTAACCCTGTCTCCTCATCTCAAGAAGAAGCATATTAGCACCACCTCATCTTCTTGGCCTGCCAAGGTTATGAAGACTGGTAACACTCAAGACACCTCCTTGTGTGCCCACAAGAGAGGATCTTTCAATCCTGAAGGCAAGGGCAAGGAGGCCACTCCTAAGCCTGGTAAGTCTCTTTGTTATATTTTCTTATTTTATTGACTATTTTCTTTAGCCCTACATACTAATGAAAACTTGGTATGAGAACATGGAGTGGTATCCTCCTACCAGTGGCTGTATCCTGCTAGTAAATTCTTCACTCTCCCACACATGAGGGAAATAGTAAGATCTCCTTACTAACTTCCCCTTTTTGTGCTTTAGAAGCTAACCTGATAACCTAAGGATCTATGTGGGATGAAAATCCTAAGTGTTCCAACTGTGTTCATAGTTGGGTATCTTGTACCCATAAACCCACCACTCACAACAGCAAGCATGATGTGAAGGATTCAAATGCCCTTGTCTCACAACCTTTGGGGGCCTCCCTTAAAAGAGTGCCTTGCAAAACCTGCCAGACCAAAAACCAGTCTCACTGTAGTTATGCAAAGCCCCTGGACTTGGTTCAAAACCTTGTGGAGATATTGCAAGTTGGCATGATCTCCAGTAAACACTGTAAGTCTCTCTCTCTTTTTTTTTATCTTCCTTCTTATTTATATTGATTTTTGTTAATTCTAAACTTGAGAAATCATCTTCAAAATTTGAGTATTGCATGGATGCAAGTCCAAGGTCTCAAACTGCAACATCAGATCACTGTTAACAATTACCAGATGCAACTCAGTCAGTTTGCCCTGGACTTGATTATAACTGAGAAATACCACTGTCACAACCCAAATTATTAGGTAGAGGCTGGGCTTGCAAAGACTCAAGAACAGGCTGACAAACTCTTTGAGTTGACTTGTGAATGCTCTGAGAATCCAGATGTTAACCTTAGTATTTCTGAAGCTGCTACTCACTTATACAATATGTAAGGCTATCTCAAGCAATACATATACTCTACTTTGGGGGCTAAGTCTGTCATTTGGTCTGAGCTCCCCTTAGCCCCTACTTAGTTAGACTGTCATCAAATAGCATGTGAACAGGATGGAATGTTTCCCATTCCAGAGAAGCCATCTCATGAGGAGGAGACTACTGAGATTCCTATAGGTAAAAGATATTGTAGTGGCTGGTACTCATGAGGAAGAGTCATATTCACTTCCTCCAGTTTCCAGCAAGCCTCTGAGTCCTTCCAAGGTTCCATCTTTAGCTCCTAGTGAGCCCTCATCATCCAAGTCATCTACTTCAAGTTCTTGCATGGGTTCTCCAGCTCCTGCTCATGCACTGTCTCTTCCAGAGTTCTTGGAATCTAGTCCTGAGGAGTCTTCTGAGAAGGAGGCACTGGCTGACAAGTAGGGTGGGACTCTTTGGGACTTTTGTGTAGACTTTTATCTTGTTCTTTTTGGGCTGCCATAATGTTTTACTACTTTTGTAGCTTAGAGACTTATCTTCCATGTCTAGGATATATATCTTAGACTGCTTTGCCTTATTATAACTATTGTCTCTTGTTTGAAGTTAGAAACTTTTATTAGTTTCTTAACTACAAAATTTTGTCATTTATTTTCTATACTCTTAATATAATAACTATTGTTCTGATACTGTTTCTCACATGATTTTATGAGCCCTAAGTCCAGTGATCTCTATGTTCCATGGATTCTGAGTTTAAGTCTCTACTTGCATTCTTATATGTAAAGTTCCACTGTTATGGGGCACCTTGTGATTAAGACTTAATATAGATCTGACTAGTGATATTCATCTTATTGATCCATTGTGACTTGTTTCTACTGTAATTAGTATATTTCCTAGCTAGGATTTCTTTGCTTGTGCTAAAAAATCCAGTGTCTAGTGATGTCTTAGGTAATGATACTGAGGTAGCACACTCCTCTCTTCTCTCCCCTACTAAATAGATGACATCCTCATCTTTTCACTAAGTAGTGTAGAAGCTTCTATTGTAGTATTCATATATTTATCTGTTCTAACTTGTTGTTTAATACTTTAGATATAGTATCATTCAACAATGTTTATATATAGGATTGCTGCTTTCTGATACTACTGACACATCCTCTGTGGAAACCTTCCATGCATCCTTTGCTGAGTTGTCTCTATTCAGTTTTTCATTTGGAAGATGTAAAGTCCATTCCTCAATCACTGCATACTACTGTTACAAGTTAGGTAGCTTATCAATAAGCTTTTCAGTCTTATAACAATCTACCCTAAGCTTGTAAATATTTTTGCAAGGATTTCCTGTTGTATTTTCTAGTTCTTATATTTAAGGACCTTAATAATGACTATGGAGAGTATTACTCCAGTCCTCTTGAGTATTCTTATCTGCTTTTCTAATTCTTCTATTAATGTCTCTTGAATCTCTTAATGCCTTTAGTGAGCTTAATGATGCTATTAGCAACTTTCATTATCACTTTCAGTGTTTCAGCCACAAGGAGACTACCAAGACTTCTGTCTTTAATGCTCTTCAGGTGATTATTGAACCTGCAGTACATCTCTTGTATGGAGTCTTCTATAACTTTCTGACTTGACTTATTTATAGAACATCTTCTTTCATCAGCTTAAGAGTGATACAAGTGCTCTGAACAAGCCTAATTTCAACAAGTTGTTTCACTGGGTTCATTGCACATTTGAGATCTGGTAGAGCAACCACAATGGAAGCTACAAAATGCCTCTAGTCTATCATCAAATCTGTCAGCTCTGTCAATAATTGTCTTGCATCAAGACCAAGACTACCATCTCTACTAAAACAACTTCTATCCTTCCTGATGGAGGTGGACTTAATGACAGGTCAGCTGGTTCATCCACTACTTCAGTTTCCAGTACCAGTTCCAGTACTCCACTAAAAAAAGTATGCTCACATTGCTTCATCTTACTACTCCACAACTGATTTCCTTCTATAGCATTGCAGAAGAAAAGTTTTCCTCTACTGATTGTGCCGCTAGCAAGGCTGTGGAAGAGGAGACACAAATTATTAACCTCAATCCAGCTAACAGTCCACTTAGGTCTGTCTCTCCTCCTGAAGTAAGTCCTATATCAAAATCCTTACTTTATAAGGAGCTGATACTTTTGCTAGAATCATATGTACATGGATGACACAAGTTCTGCTTTGATGCCTTCATTGCTTCAAGGCTTCATTCAGGCCCCTAATTTCCCTGTCCATGTCCATATACTCCTAATCCTACTGATAGTTTCAACTGATTTCTCTGATAGTCAAGTACTGTGCTATGCACTCACACTGCTACAGTATGTCTTCCTTGTGTGTTGGTTCCAGGGATAGACACTTCAAGTTATACTTACCAATATACTGTACAGCTTACTGCTAATTATCATCCTCATGTTATGAACCAGCCTAGTACACCCCACCATAACTGCATCCACAATGCCTTAGTCCATGAACTTGGACTTCCCAATGCCTCTTGTCATACCACTCAAGATATGGGTATATCAGCTGAAGACCCTATCCATTATCACAATGAAGCCTTCACTAACTGTTGCCTTCCTGGCCACACATTGCTATTCTCAGAAGACTGGCTGATGCCTGGACCTCTATTCTATTCAACTGATTGAATGATGACTGAAATCCTCCACATCACTTGGGAGAACACTCCCTTCACTCATATCTTCAATCCTAATGGGTTATACATCCAAACTATTCATAACAACTTCGACTCCACTTGGGCACATGGTTGGAAGATGATTCCTTATGCTGGAGAGCCAATCATATTCCTACATCCCTACATGATGTATCCGCCTAAGGTCGTTCCACATATCATCAAGTTCAAAGTCACTCATGGACTCTACTTTTGAGAAGTAGAAGTCTATCATCTTGACCCTAACTTCAATGAACCTCTAGCCATCCCTCCCCACAGATCACAGCTTCCTCCACTTCATAGCATCAACTCCAATGTCCCTGGTATTGATGACTCAGAACCCACTGCAGATCCTCCTCCTTATCCACCTCCCTACATCACTGCAGACATTTCCTCATCATCATCATCATCATCATCACCACAATGCAGTATGATCTACATTCACAAGTCAGACTCCTCTGACTCACCTCTCATTGGGAACTTCACTGTTCCCAGTTCTGCCTTGTCACCAGCATCCTACTCCTCTGATTCTGATGGACATCTTCACCCTGACATGGACTTATAATATAACTAGTAAATAGTTTCCTTCTTATCTTGCTATAGACTCTTCATCTCATATTCCTGTATCTCATCTGAACTCTGACTTGTACAATTTCCTTAGTTAGTTAGTTTCCTTTCTCACCTAGTTTCTATTCCTGTCTTAGTTTCTATTCTTGTCTCACTCCACTCCATAGCTTGCTTCTATTGACTCTCAGACTCATAGCATTACTTCATCATAGTTACCTTCTTAGGACTTTAGAAGTAAAGCTTAA
>JAEUWQ010000421.1:0-33512 GCA_018524765.1 Podaxis sp. AQ799166 | reverse complement strand
ATTTTGTGGTTTTTAGTACATTTCAGTATATGTATTGATATTTTTTGGTATGTATAGTTTTGGCCTTTCTGCTGATGGTGTGTCCTTGAGTATTGTGACCTCTTTATCTTCCTCTATTTTGTTGAAGTGCATGATCCATGATAAGATATCTGCCTTGGTGTTCATCTTCCCTGGTATGTGTTTTAGTGTGAAATCATATTCTTGTAATTTCAAGTGCCATCACATTTGCCTTGCATTTATTCATTGGGGGGACCAGAAGTATTCCAGGTTCTTGTGGTTGGTCCAGACTTCGAATGGTTCTCTTGCTTCAAGTAGATACTGTCTCCATGTTTTTAGTGCTTCAACAATTGCAAGGAGCTCTCTGTTATATATCTTGTAGTTGTGTTCTGCTGATGATAGTGTTCTGGATAGGAATGCAATGGGGTGCCATTTCCCTTTCTGTTCTTGTGATAGGACTCCTCCAATGGCATATTTCAATGCATTGACTTCCACTCTGAATTTTCCATCATTCTGTGGGAGTGCCAGTACTGGTTCTTCTGTTATGTGTCACTTTAATTCCTTGAATGTGTTTTGCTAAGTTTCTCCCCATTCCCATGGTTGGCCTCCCTTCAGCTTGTGTAGCAGTCCTGCAATGTCACTGAAGCCCTTGATGAATCATCAGTAGAAGTTTGTGAAACCTAGGAAGCTCTCAACATCTTTGACTGTGGTTGGGGTGGGCCAGTTTTTGACTGCTGCAATCTTTTCTTCTTCCATCTTGACCTTTCCATCTCCTACTACCATTCCTAGTATGGGTATCTCCTTTGCATTGAACACACATTTGGACCATTTGAAATATAGCTTGTGTTTGTCTGCAATCTTCAAGCATATTGTTTATTCTTCAAGTTCTTGCTGTGTCTTGCCTGGGATGACAAAATCATCCATATAGTTGACCAGTACTCCTTCCTGTAACAGCTCTTGAAAAACTGTATTCATCATCCTCTAGAACATGCCTGGGGAGTTGCATAGACTGAAGAACATGACAGTGGGCTCAAATAGTCCTTCATTTGTCAGGAATGCTGCTTTCCACTCATCCCCTTCTTTGATGTGCATGTTGTTGTATCCCCAAATGATGTCCAGCTTGTTGAAGTACTTGGCATCCTTCAACTTATTGATGATCTCTCTGATTAGTGGTAGTGGTGTTTTGTCCTTGACTGTGACACTATTGAGTCTCTGATAGTCTTGTACCAGTCATTTGGATCCATCCTTCTTTGGGATGAAGAAGCATAGTGATGCATAGGGGGATTTTGATGGTCTGATTTGTCCTGATGTGAGGTTTTCCTCAATGAGCTTGTGAAGCTCCTCCTTTTCCTTGATTTTCATGGGGCACACCTTGGCTGGTAGTTCTCATGGGCTTTCTTTGGTGAGGTTGATTTCGTGGTCCCATTCTGTGTGGTCTGGTAGCTTGTCAAAGTTTTGCTTGTTGAATAGGTGCATGTACTTCCTGATGTACTCTGGTAAGTTGGCTTCCTTTGTTTTGTCCAGTACTTTCTCTTCCTATACCTGTGTGCCATTCCTTCTTAGCCTTGGTATGTCAATAGTTTCATGTTTGATCTTGCATTCTGGTGGGCACCTTGTGAACCTGATTTGTCTGTTGTTCCAGTTAACCTTGGGGTGTGTTGTGCTAACCAATTGTGTCCTAGAAATATGTCTGCCAAATTGATGTATGAGACAACTGCTGCCAATTGCTCCTTGTGTCTGTTAATGTCCATCTCTAGTTCTGTATATTCCATGATGTTCTGTCCCTTGTTATGAGTTCTGTCTGCATTGTATACTTTGAATGGTTTCTCCAGCTTCTTTGTCAGTATCTCCTGTTCCTCAACTGCTTTCTTTGCAATGCAGGTGTGTGTGCATCTGGAATCGACCAGTGTCATTGGTCTCCATTGCTTGTTTCTGGGTGTCTGAACCTTTGATTTCACAAAGAGTTCTTGTGCTCCACTTCTTCTTTGAGGAATCATGTATGATTGTCTAGAAGAAGCTTTAAATACAGTGGCTCAAGAGTTCATGCTCACTCTGAGCCTTTGGAAAAACCCTGCTGCTCTGATCCTTCCTCACCTTCCTGTTCCTCTTCCATGCTCCTGATGCATGCTTTCTTGGGTGCTCTTGTAGAGATGGCTGTGGCAGTTCAACAACAAAAAAAAAGGGGGGGGATACTGTGACTGCTTCCGTCAGTCACAGAGCTTCAAACCACAGAAGATGGATACCATGTCAACACATAGCACAGAGAGCGATGTATGGCACTGCAGCATCATAGAGAATATTGTGCGAATGTGATAGAGTAAAGACTGAGAATTTGGATGGCATCGGTAGGCGAGCCTTTAAGTCAGAAGATCGAGAGTTTTTAAAGAAAGTCGGGGTGATATTCACTACCCTACTATGAACACAAAGGCCCTTTTTATAGGCTGGTAGTGTTGAGCGGAAGGGGTATCTGTTAGAGTGTGTACGTCTCTACGAAGGTTTCAGATGGATATGGTATGGATAGGGAATCAATGGTGGGCACTTATTTTTGTAGAGTTTTAAAGATATGAATGTCCTATGTTACGGAAGACCTATGCTACATGTCTGAGACTGAATATCGAGGGGGAAGCAGAGTGTGGTGCGGTGACAGATGGGGGAGCGGAATGTTTTACTTGCTTTGACAGCTCAGGAGGAGCGAGCTGGTAACCGATTTCATGGGCAACTGGTTTGCTCTCCCTACATCTCCCAGGAACTTTTTGTGCTGACCTCCCAGTCAGCCAGTGGTGCCAGTGTGGGGGTATGAGCTGGGGCGTCAGAATATAAGGTGTATGCCAGCATGAGGGCAGCAAATGTGACTGCAGGTGAATGTGTGAATTGTGGGAGCAGGGAGGAGGCGAGTGTGGTTGGAAGTTTGGTGCGATGAAGAGCGTATGTGATGTGGAACATGGCCTGAATTTGCCAGGAGCGGTGTTGCCATGTCGGAGTAGAGGTGAGGTTGTCAGATGCAAACCCGGTATGGGGATGAACGGGGTGGTTGAACACCTCGTTCGACTCGACGGGAGTTACGTCCCATGGAAATGTCGAGCCCAAAGGGGGTTTGGAGAAAAGGGGAGGGAGGGTGGGTTGCAAAATGACATGTACTGGGGTACTCATCTTCATGACTGGGTTTATTTCCTGGCATGTGCAGGTTCGGCTCTTGGCATATGGTGTCGGCGTCGTATGTCATGTTGTCCAGCTGCTCGGGTGTCACATCAGTGAGTTTTGTGACTGGGATGGATCAGAGGTCTCAAGGGTGGTAGGGAACGAGGCGGAATGTGGTGAATCGGAGCTTCGAGATCGAGCCGTCGAGTTCTGATAATATATATGAGCCGCCTGTGGTCCTCTGTAATACGATCATTGGGCCGAAATATCGTGGCTTGGTCTTGTTGCCAATGTCGCTGTCATACCGTGAGTTTCGCACAAGAACGAGGGACCCGGGGTCAAAGTTGAAGTCTCAGATGGTGTTCGCATATTTCTTGTTATATTCACGAATGGAGGCGTATCGAGCCTTGAGAACCATGTCCTTCACCCGTGCGAGGTCGTGCGGCCGTTTCTGTAGTTGGATAGCATGGAGAGCGATGAGGTCGGGTGTGGGGAGGGGTTTGGTGAGTGCTGGTGCAAGGTAGGTGGCTTCTGCAAGGTCGAAGGGGAGGAGTGGTTCGAGGCCGTGAGCTATATAATATGGTGAGTACCCAGTGGACTTCTGTATGGATACTCGCTCTGCCCAGAAGACTGAGGGCACGACGATGGTCCAGCGAGTTTCTTCTCCTTCCGCCGCCTTGATAAGTGCTTCTTGAACATCGTAGTGGCGTCTCTTGACTGGGCCGTTAGCTTGAGAGTTGTAGGGTGAAATTCGGATGTGGTTGATCTTGTAGCGTGTGGAGAGATATTCGGCAGCTTGTACAAATGCGGGCCCGTTGTCGGTTACTATTTCCTCTACGGCCCCCCAGCGGCAAAGTATGTCTTCAAAGATGAATGTTCTGAGGGAGCGGGTGTTCTCAGCCCGTAGCATGCGCCATTCTGGGTATGACAAGAGTGAACAGCGTGTGTGGACTATGTATCGATATCCATTTGAGCAGGGCATGAACATCGTGTCGATATACACCTTGCGAAAGAGGGTGAGGGGTGTTGGAACAGTTGGTGGGATATGGAAGTGGTGGGTTAGGCGCGTTTGACACTCGTGGCACGTTTTGATGAACCAGCGGACATCTTGCTCAAGTTCTGGCCACCAAAAGCGATCTAGAAGACAGAGACAGGTAGTGAATATTCCTTTGTGCCTGAGTTCATCATGGGCTTGCCGTATAAGATCAAATCTCTTCTCTTCCTGTATTACCAGCTTGTGCCTGTTCTTGTTATCCTTCTTCCACAGCCTTCCTTCTTTTACAAAGAACCCTGCTGCGAGACGAACAAAGCATATGAAGGCATTGTCCGACATTTCTTGAGGTCGCTTGAGGTCGGTGAGGAATTCTTGGATGTGTCGAAGCTCCGCATCATGTGTCTTGGCCTTATTGGATCGGGGAATTGATGGCAGTGGTGCTGACTCATGTGCAAGAATTTTGATGTGTATTGTTGAGGGGAGTCTGGCGTTTGGTGACTGGTGTCCAAGATCTTGCAGGGTAGCTTGTACCGGGCTGATTTCATTGAGGAGTTCAATAGCGAATGTGTTGCTCGTGTATGGCCACCCATGTCATCATCCAGGCTGCTGGTCAGTTGTGCTGGCTGCTGGATTGTTGAGACTGTGAAAGCATTGGCGGAGTCGATCCATTCTTTGTAGTTGTCGGTGTCTTGGGGGTCTTCTGGAGCTCGGGGTCATCAAGATAGTCCATCAGGGCCATGGTCCTTTCCTGGAACGTGTTGAAGGCGAAAGTCGAAGAGGAGGATGGCGGCGATCCAGCGGTTCATCGAGGCATTTGGTTGTATGTCGGGGTTGTTGATCATCCCCTTGATGTACTTCGCGTCAACCTCTATAACCAGATTCTTTACTCCGATAATCCATATCTTGGCATCTTTGAGGGATCTGAACACGCCGAATAATTCTAGTTTGGCTTGTGAGTATCGAGCCTCCCATTTGTTGAGTGTGATCGAGCTGAATCTTGAAGGGTAGCATTTGTTATCGTCACCGAGCTGGGATAGAATGTAACTGACTGCGATCTGCGAGGTGTCAACAGCTAGGATGACTTCGTTAGTGGATTCGTAGTCAATGGCGTGAATGGCAGGCGAATTTTTGGCAAGTGTTTTGAGTCCTCCATGGCAGCTCGTTCTTCATCCCCGAACTCGAAATCTATGCCCTTTTTGGTGAGGTTTACCAGTGGGTGAGCAATTGTGGCAAAGTTTTTGATGAACATGCGGATTGTCCCCATCGTGCCTAAGAAACCTCGGACCTCCATGAGGTTTTGACATGGTGGCCAATCCGTGATTTTCTGGATTCAGGCTGTATCTGGTAGGCGACCTTCATAGGTACACAGGTGGCCGACGACTACAGCTGATGGCATGCAGAAGTACGACTTCTTGGCTGAGAATGTTCTGCCTGCGTGCTTGATACGTTGGAGGATCCGGTTGACGTTGTTGAGGTGCTCCCATACGAATTTGCGGATCTTGGGGTTTTCTGGGATGGTCTCGAAGCCATTAAGAGTCTCGTAACGGGTCTTTGGACCTTTGACAGGGATGTCGTCGACAAAGGGCATGGTGATGTGGGGTATTTCTGGCTGGAGGAGGTGTGTGAGGTCGCCTTGCTGGATTTGCATTGAGTTGGTGTACCCCATAGGAATAGACGTAAGGCGGAGGGTCCCAACTGGGCATTGGAACGTCGTAAGGTCCCTAGACTGTGGGGCTAGTGAGCGTTGATCGAATCCAACAAATAAGTCAAAAACGGCGTAGCATCCACGTCCACCAAATGATTCTGCATAGAGTTCAATGGTTGGGGGTAGTCCACTGTCTTTGATGGTTACTGCGTTGAGCGGTTGGAGATCATGGACGAGTCGGAGTGATTTGCCATCTTTCTTGAGTACACAAAACCAGCGTGATTGGTAAGATGAGTTGGATGGTTCGTATACACCGGCTGCGATCTTGGCCTTGATGATATCAACTACTTGCTGATATATTCCTGGTGGTATCAGGATGTTCTTGCACACCCATGGAATGTGTTCGATGGTTGGAATGGTTACTGGGTCAAAGTAGTCTTCAGAGAACTTCCCCTTTTCTTCTTCTGTCCAGGTGAAGGCACGCTCTTGAGTTTTGATGAGGTGGTGGACGAGTTGCTCTTCTTCGGCTGAGAGGAACCTGTCCTCATTGACTTGCATATTGTTCCTTTGTTCGATGGTGTAGCAGCTGCCTGGTGTGAACTCTGGTGGGTGGAATGGAAGTGTCGGCATGTCTTCGAGTGGATCAGAGGGTATTTGGCGGATGATTCTGAAGCCTTCCGGAAGGGTGGTGGCAACGGGTCAGATGTGGTTAGCAACTTTCTTGTATGCGAGTGTTGAGGTTTCGAGGCTATGAACATGCAAGATATTAGTGAGTGATATTTCGTAGATTTCGAGAGGTTTGTGGATAGGGGAAAATGGGGATGCAGTGAATGCAAGAGGTGATATCATATAACAGTTTAGGGGAATGGTTGATAGGGTGGATGTTTGGGTACTCATCGCGTCTCCTCGGCTGTGGACAGCTGAATCCTTGACCTTTAAAAACCCGAAGTGTTGTTGTGCATTGGTTGGACACGAGGCTGGGTGGGAATCGTGAATGTGTCGTGCGTGTTTGGGTCCAGGAGGGTGATGTGGGAGTCTCCATTGGTATAGTGGTGCATTCAGGCTTCTGTCAGTGTAAGGAATGGGCGGCCAAGGAGCATCTCATATGATGCATTTTCCACCACTTGTACTTGGAGGTAAAATGTACTGCGGCCAATGTGGGCAGGGAGATCGCAGATGAGGCCCAAGGTAACTTCCTTGGTTGAGTTGGCAGATTCCATGACCATTGTTTGTGTTGAGAGGAGCGGTAGGCCAAGCTGTTCCCATACATCTCGTCTGATGGCCGTGATCTGCGAGCCTTCATCAAGTATTGCGTTGACTGTCATTTGACCGTTTAGTTCCAAGGGAATAGTTCGCAAGTCTTCGACTTGGTTAGCAACGACACGGGGGTTGGGTGAGTTAGTGCACTGGTGCTGATAGAAGGAGGACGGCTCATTGATGCTGTCACCCTTTGCTTCCTCAAAGGTGGAAATGGCTGCAGCGGCTCCCACAGGTACACGTCATGTAGTAAGTTGGTCTTTGATGTGCTTGCGTACGTCAGGTGCGACCGAATAAAACTTGCAGAGGGTTATTGAGAACGGCATATCGAGGCTTTGTTGGATGACGTTTTGTGTAAGCTGTGGGTCCCCGATAGGTGTTGAATAGCGATATTGGTTTTGGTTTTGAGCCGTCTGTGCTGGCAGTTGTTGAGGTGGTGGTTTGGCTGTCAGTGGTTTCTGGAACGTTGTCCATGGAGGGCTTGGCTGGTTCGCTGTTGGTTGTATGGTGGACGGTGGCTTGTTGTTGGGTTTTGATGTGTTCTTGGTCTGGTTGCAAATCTCTTCTTGCCATTTGAGTGCCGCCACTGAGACCAATTGCAGGATTTGTAATTCTCGGTCTTCTGTCATGGCCGAGTTGTAGTGTGAGGTCGCATGCATCGTCGTATGGCCTTGGAGCGCATTAGGCTGGGACTGCTGGATCAGTTCTGTTTCGAGGATGTTAGTATGGACTGTCTGAGATGGCACAGGACGACTTCGGTGCCAATTGTCAATGCGTTCCATAATATTTCGTCCTGGCGCCAACTGGGGTGTCACGAGAGAACCGTCTGGAACGCAGATCCGGTTGGTATTGTCTCGTATGCAGAGACCTCGTTGGATGTAGTCGGGTATCTTGTCGCATCTGCGGAACCCGTGGTTTTCAGAGCAGAAGCCGCAACCGTTTGGTAGTCGTCTTGTGGGTTGTTGTTCGGGAGGGGCGGTGGTGTTTAGGTGGGGTGTCATATTCCGGTTGATTCGGCCTACTAATCTATCGAGAAATGTGTCAGATACTAAGAACTGTTCTATAGAGGACATATCAAAGGTCTCTCTGTGAGCAGGTGCAGGTGGGGCAATCGGGTAGGATGGTGTTGTATGGGAAGTGAAGACGGGGAGCGCCATGGGTGTAGCGCCATTGTTGTCGTTGCACAGGAGGAATTTGGCTGCTTGTTCGATTTCAGTGATATGCCATGTGTCATCGAGAGGACGGAGGGGCTCTGTGATTCGGAGTTGGACACAGACCTGGTTGCGGAAGTTGACGTGCAGGCCAGCAAGGAACAACTTGCTTTGTTCCCTGTGGGAGATAAGTCCCCTAGATAGTAGCCATTCAGATTTTGTAAGGAATTGTCAATAGAAGTCACCGAATTGAAATCGGTCCCTCATAGGAATGGCTGCTTGTCGTTCGGCGAGGATTTCTAAGTCGGTCACCGTATATCTATTGTCATCTTCAGCTCCGGGATACATCGAGGTGATTTTGGCCTTGAATCGATTCCAGTCGCCTCCTGAGTTCATGGCTGGATGTCGCCAGATCTCTTCATCCCAGCTGTCCAGGTAGCGGAGAGTGTGGTTGATCATCTCGTGTGGACTAACGCTGCATTCTCGGCCTAAGATCTCGATTTCATTGAAGAAGCACTTGAGAGATCGTGGCTGGCCATCAAAGTGAGGAGCAGATCGGTCAAAGGGGCTAGGCATGTAATGTGTGTGATGAGTGGGCTGCGGAACGTAATAGATTCGCTGGGGAGAGGGAGCTCGTGGTCAGGGTGCTGGGGGATTATTTGTAGGCCATTGCGCAGGCACGAATCCGGGTCTAGTTGGAGCATTCCAGGGCGGAATTGGTGGGACTTGCGCCTGGGGTGCAGGTGGCTGAGGTGGAAATTGCAGTTGGTTGCCTGATATGTATTGTGGTGGCAGTGGCTGCTGCTGTCCTTCGGCGGATGGGGGTCGTTGTAGGTGAGTGTTGGGAGCAGCATTTTGAGGCTGGTTGCTGGGTCCCAGTTCAGTTTGAGGCGGTTGTGGTCCATTTGTGATAACACCAGCATAGATGTCGCCGTCTTGAGTGAATTCTAGTCGAAAGGGTTGTCCAGACATGGTGGGTGAGGTGAGTTGGCTCCAGTGAAGGGTGATGTCAGAATTTGATCCCGTGTCTGAGTCAGCAAGGAACAAGAGAAATTCTTCGGCAGTAGCAAGTGTGTCATCAGAGATAAGTGTAGGGTCTCGGAGCGAAATGGCAATCTCATGTGCGAGATCGCATGGAATCCTGGTTCAGAGTGGTTGAAGCCCCTCGCAGTGGGCTCCAGCTGTAGAGATGGCTGTGGCGGTTCAACAACAAAAAAAAGGGGGGGGATAGTGTGACTGCTTCCATCAGTCACAGAGCTTCAAACCACAGAAGACGGATACCACATCAACACATAGCACAGAGAGCAATGTATGGCGCTGTGGTGTCGTAGAGAATATTGTGCGAATGTGATAGAGTAAAGACCGAGAATTTGGATGGCATTGGTAGGCGAGCCTTTAAGTCAGAAGATCGAGAGTTTTTAAAGAAAGTCGGGGTGATATTTGCTACCCTACTATGAACACAAAGGCCCTTTTTATAGGCTGGTAGTGGTGAGCAGAAGGGGTATCTGTTAGAGTGTGTATGTCTCTACGAAGGTTTCAGATGGATATGGTATGGATAGGGAATCAATGGTGGGCACTTATTTTTGTAGAGTTTTAAAGATATGAATGTCCTATGTTACAGAAGACCTATGCTATGTGTCCGAGACTGAATATCGAGGGGGAAGCAGAGTGCGGTGTGGTGACAGATGGGGGAGTGGAATGTTTTACTTGCTTCGACAGCTCAGGAGGAGCGAGCCAGTAACCAATTTCATGGGCAACCAGTTTGCTCTCCCTACACTCTGCAGTTTCTGGAGATGTGTCCTTCTTTGCCACAGTTGAAGCATCTTCTTTCTCCTGGCTTCTTGCAGTCTCAGGCAATGTGCCCTATGATGTTGCACTTGAAGCACCAGGGTGGTGCCTTGTTGGGTGTCATCTGTCTTCCTATCTCCATTGGTTGACTCATGCCTCCATATGTGATGCTGGTTCCCATGCATCTGGTTCAGGTTTTGATGGCTTCATATCCTAGGCCAATGTTCAGGATGGTCTCCTTCCATTGCTTGTAGGACTCAGGCATTGCCTCAATCAGGAATCCTAATATGGTCTTGATGATGTCTGAGCATGTGTTCTTCTTGAGCAGGAATATGGTGTGTTTGTTGTCTGTCTTGGATCTTGTCTTCAATATGTTGAATTCGATGAGGAAATCTGCTGTATACTTGTTCTGTTGATATGACTCAATTTTCCATTCTGCATCACTTTGTTGCCCTTCATTCCTGAATGTTGCCTCTACTTCCTTTCAGAACATGTCCCACATGAGTGTGTTGTCACTGTTCTCCATTTGGTCAAGCTTCATGCTTGTGAATTGTCCTGCAGTTCCTCCTCTCATTTGTGAGAGTACTGCTACAGCCCTTCTGTCAGCCTCATCAATCTTGTTGAACTTCAAGAAAAATGTCATTGACCTCCACCAGTCATCAAACTGGTTTCTATTCCCATCAAAAAATCCTGGATCAGGGACCAATGATTTCCCTCCTGCCTACTGAGTTGCTGCTGTTTCTTCAGCCATGTTGATATCAATGTCTTCTTCATCTGCTGGTTCTGACTCTTCTTCATCTGCAGATTCTTCTAGTTCTTCTTTGTCTGCTGATTCCTCTGGTTGTTCTTTATTTGCAGGTTCTGGCTAGCCTTCAAGTTCTGACTCAGTGGTTTCTTTGTTGTTGGTGTGTTCGCTCTCTGTAACATCTGAAATTCTGCCACTGATGGCTCTCTGGTCTGTCCTAGGCTGTATGGTGCTGGTGTTCCTTCTCAACTATTCCAAATATTGCTTCTGCTCATACACTGAGCATTGCTCCTAGTTGAGCACTGGTGTTGCACCTGGTTGCACCTCAATATACACCCCTAGCTGGGCCTTCCTTGTTGCAAGGTGAGTTGGTGACATTTTACCAAATGTTACAACCTTTGTATGAACTCAGGTTGCAACTAGGCAAAGACTTGAGGATGAGCAAAGGGGAAAGAACTAGTTGGTAAAGCATAAGGAATACAGGTGCTCTACCTAGGGTTTATATACTATAGGAGGGGTAGCTAAGAATAGGTGAAACAAGAGGATGAGTCAGTGGATGACTAAGGTGAAGTGTAACAAGGGGGCTGAAACATAAGGTGAGATGGTATGCTAAGTAAGTGTGCTCTAAATATGGCTGAGACCATAACAGTTTCTTTAGGAATCATTCTAAAAATAGTTGATCTATTTTTAAATAGACACTTTGAGTTCTAAGCTCTCATCTATCTTTAGACATGATGCTTATAAGGAAGTCTTCTATATTTAAGATTTTCTTATCAGAAATCTTCAAGAACTTCTTTGATTCTAATCTTAGAATCATTAAACTTCTTTTCAGTCCTGAGTCAGGCTTCAAGTTGAGTCTTAGTACCTGAGAAAGCTTTTTTAATCTTAGAAACTTCTTATGACATCCTCTAATAGTTATCTTTAGGTCAAGAATAGTTATATATACAATAGGTTCATCCTCTATAGTACATAAACCCTCAATACCACTCAAGTAGAAACTATGTTTCTACTTGGCTAAGTGGAGGCAGATAGAAGCCTTTATCAAACTAGAGTCAAAAGATATAAGTCTTAATTACTAAGCTCTCTTGTTGCTCTCAGTTGTCTAAGTCTTCCATTGAGGTTACAGGTGAACTCATTATCTATAAGTTAATTATTAATGAAGTATTGTCCTTGTTGTATAAGACCAATACTTTGAAGGTAACTAATCTATTAGTATATGAGAAGTCTCCTTTGGTACAATCTGCAGATATATACTGGCCTCCTTACAGACTGAGGCAGCCTCACTATAATACCTAGGGCCCATAGCACATGTATGTGTTATTCCCCTTCTCTCTCTCATGCTCTTCCTAATGGCATTACCCCCTTGTCACCTCCATTCCTGTATCCTGGTGGACACCATTTTTAACTCTTCAAATTATCCTATATGCACCTTTCTTTGAGCTGGTTGGTCAATGCAGTGGTGTTCCCTACATGCCTGGGCAGTCCCAGAGTGGGCTACTTCTCAAGCAGGCCTTGGATAGTAGTCTATACTGTTGACCTCCCAGCCTTATTTCAGCTCTGGTCCATGAACTAGGAGTGAAGTCTTTGGAGTGACTGTTAGAGGATGCTCTACTTAGATGTTGGACAGACCCTTGAGCATTCTTTTCACTTTTGCCCACTTCTTTTTTTTTCATTTTATGCTTTTCTATACCCCTTCTCTCTCCTATGTGTTTTGGTATACTTCTGGTTGAGGCCCCTGATGGGACTTGAAGAGCAGTATGTAGGAATGCTTAGGCAATATTTTCACATAGTAGTGATAACCTCACTTAGTGAACCATCAATTTTCATAGCTTTTCTTGAGGTCTTTACTGTTGTCAACTTGCTCTACATTTGTATAGCCAGAATCTATATAACTGGTCTTATTGAAAGATATACAAATAGATTCAGTCACTCGAAATATGTGCAAGTACTTGATATATTCAATACCTGAAAGATATACAATACTCACTTCAGTCACTCGAAATACACATGAGTACTGAAGCAGAAGCATACATGGTATATAGCTTTTATAATAAAGGCTGTTGTATGGAAAAACAGCAGGAACGATATAAGTCATATGAAAGTAAAAAATGAAATTCACTATTCCTCCTTTCAGCCTACACACCTCCTGACTGCTTCAGGTATGCATCTCAGTGGCCACTCAATATACACGACACTGCTTTGCTGACTCCAACACTCCCCCTCAAAGCATGGCAAGGCCTAACTCACAGGCAAAATGCTTGACTTTGGGGGATGGAAGTGCTTTGGTGAAGACATTGGCCACCATATCCATAGTAGGGCAGTAGATTAGATGAATCTTGCCTTCTTTGATAACCCAGTGAATGAAATGATACCAGATGTCAATATGCTTTGTATGAGCATGGTACTGATGGTCTTTCGCAAGCACTATCATGGATTGGTTGTCAAAGAAGATGGTGGTAGTGGGAAGAATCGAGTCGAAGACCTGTGACATGAGTGAGCAGAGCCACAAGGCCTCTTTCACTGCATGCATCGCACTGACATACTCTGATTCCATCATTGACAGAGTCACAATCTCCTGGTGTTTTGCACTCCATGATACAGCACTGCTGTTGACCAAGAATGCATACCCAGATGTGGCATGACAGTCTTCTGCCATGTTCCTGTCTGCATCCATGAAGCCTTCCAATTCTTCTCCAGAGCCCCCATATGTCAACCAGAGTTCACATGTACCCTTCAGATAACGAAAAACTCTTTTGACAGCTTCCCAATGAGTGTCACCAGGGTTTTTTGAGAATCTTGAGAGAACTTGGACAGCATAAGCAATGTCCAGGCACATTCCGAGTGCTGCATACATGAGTGTGCTGACTGCTTCCTGATAGGGGATTTTGGCCATGCGAGCAATATTGGCCATGGATTTGGGGGACATGTCAGATGAGAGGTGTGTGGAAGGGTCCATTGGCATACTGATAGGTTTTGCGTCCTCAAGCCCAAAACAACAAAGGAATGTGTCAATATAAGATCTTTGAGACAAGGAAATCCTGCCTGCTTTCTGGTCCCTCTTCAACTCAATGCCCAGCAACCAGTGGATCTCTCCCAGATCTGTTATCTCCATGAATTCCTTCATTCCATTCTTCACCCAATCTACCAGTGAAATCGTCATAGCCATGATTGTGCAGTCATCAACATGTATGAGGATGACTATCAGGTCCAGGTCTGCCACCTTGAAGAAAACACTGTGGTCCATGTCGCAGTGCATGAATCCCAGGTGATCCACCAGGATTTCGCACAAACATTGGTACCACCACCTACTGGATTGTTTAAGTCCAAAGAGCGTCCTTTTTAAATGGCACACTTTGTGCAGATGGGATGGATCGATGAAACCTGGAGGTTGATGCATGTATATCATTTCGTCATCATTGAGTTGGCCATTGAGGTATGCCCCCTTTATGTCGATTTGGTGGATTTCCAAATTTCAGGCTGCAGCAATTGCAAGGACTGTGCGGATGGAGGTGAGCTTGGCTATGGGAGTGAAGGTGTCGAAGTAGTCAACACCTGGCACTTGGGAGAACCCCTGTGCTACAAGGCACGCTTTGTAGCAGACTACATTACCTGACATGTCTTTCTTGGCCTTGAACACCCACTTCGATCCAATGGTGTTGGCATCAGCCAGTGGGTCGACTAGTTCCCACATTCCAGATTTGTCCAACATGGTGAGTTCTTCTTCCATAGCTGCCTTCCACAGCTCCCAATCCCCTCAGTCTTTCACCTCTCTCAGACTCCCTGGTTCCAGCACTTCAATGTCTCCCATATCTGCCATGAATGTCTGGACTTCCAACCAGTCCAGCTCTTCATCCAGGGTGACTGCTTCTCCTTCAAGGATGGCCCAGGCTTTCTGGCTTGGGTTTCGAACACATTGAGGGCGTTCCTTGATTGCATTGGGTTTAGGTGTTTTCACGGCAGGTTCTCCATCATCAGCGGCTTTAGATGTGTTTGCAGCGGGTTCTCCATCATTATGTGCATTGATGATATCGTTATCGAGCTCATTGCGATTGCAGGGATAGGGGGCAAGTGGGGTGGGCTCGTCATTGTGTAGAGTGGCATCGCTTGGGGTGGGCAGTGCATTGGATCAGGTTGACTTCAGGTCAGGCAGTGGTGGCAGGTCATTACGAGGCTTGTTTGCAGGTAAGTTCTCCCCCTCAAGACTGGAACGACTAGCATTTACAAAACAGAAATTTCATTCAATCCTGACAGTGCTGGAGTCTGGGAAATAGATGCACGATCCATTACTCTCTGTGTCATAACCTATCCATCACCCCTTTTTTGCTCACCCACTTAACTTATCTCCTCCTGCCTGGTGTACCCAAACCTCCTCTCCCCACTCTCTGACTGACTGGAGATCCAGTTTCTGCCCATATAACACCTCAAAAGGTGTCCTATCTGCAACTGCTTTTGTACCCATTCAGTTCATCAACCACATGACATGTGCAACTGCATCTGCCCATAAGAACTTGGGCAATTGACTAGCATGAAACAGAGCATGGGTGCATTCAACTATGGTTCAATTTCAATGCTCAGCAATGCCATTGTGTTGCAGTGTGTCATGTATGGTGAGTTTGATTTCAGTTCCATGTGATTTTAAATGTGCTTGGAACTCTGCTGACATGTATTCTCCCCTGCAGTCTGAGTGTAGTGACTTGATGCACATGTTGAATTGAGTTTCACACCACACTTCAAAGTCTTTGTATGAGCGTAAGACCTCTGATTTTGCAGTGAGGAAGTCGATGTGCATCCAATGCGAGTAGTCATCTATGAAGGTAACATAGTATCATCGCCCTTTCTTTGTCTCTACCCTAGCAGGTCCCCACACATCGGAATGTATCTCTTCACCAAACACCTTCACCCTCTTGCCCTCTCAGACCTTGGAGATCAGTGATCAGGTCACTTTCTCATATGCACAGGACTCACAGAAAAAATCTGTGTCCATACCGTCCTCCAACCTCAAACTGGTAACAAGTCCATCATGAAGGAGTTTCCTTGCTGCCTCAGGAGCAATGTGGCCAAGTTGACAGTGGAAAACGTCTAAAGTGAGTGGTTCATTGACTGCATTTATCTCCTCCTCCTCCTCTCTGACAACTTTGTACAGTCCCTTCCCATTTCTGGGAATCTCCACCATGTGAGGGCCATTGACATCCCGAATAATGCATTTCCCATTCGCGAAAGTTGTAGAGAAACCAGCATCATCTAGCTGTCCAATGGAAATGAGGGTGTAACCAGCTTGTGGGGAGTAGAGCACCTCCATCAGGTGTAACTGTGACAAGGTAGTGCCATTGGGCAGGGTGAGGACAACCTTGCCCCTTCTGATGGCATTGAAGGCTTGTTTGTTGGCAGCTCATAGTGGCTTGGGAGGAATTGGTTTGAGCGAGGTAAAGTCACTCCTGTAAGGGGAGATGTGAGTGGTCGTGCCGGAATCAAAGATCTCAACTTGTGTCTGGGGAGTGGGTTCGTTAACAATATTTGTGTCTTCAGCATCAATCAAGCATGTGTTTGTAGGTTCTTCATCAACACTTTCTGTTTCCTCAAAATCTGACCAGTCCTCTGACTCAACAGCATACTCCCCCTCAACCAATAGCCTGTCAGACTCATCACCGACCCTGGGTTCAGTCTGACTCAATTCCATCTCATTGTCCAACATTTCTTCGACCATGAAGGCGTAATCCTCATCTTCCTCTACTGCATTTGCACTGACATTGGGTTTGGCAGGTACACTTCCGCCCCTTCCCTCCCCCTTCTTTGCCTTGTCCTTGTCAGGACACTCCTTCTTCCAGTGTTCACCTCCACAAATCCAGCACAGCCCCTTTTTCTTTCCTTTCTCTTTCCCTTTCCCCTTATCCTTCCCTTTTCCACCCACTTTGACACTCATAGCATCATCTGTCTGCTTTCCACCACCACGGGATCAGTCTGGGTGGGTACAGTCCCATTCATCACTGATCAGAATGATCAGGATCTCAGGGTTGATCATATGCTGGAGGGAACTGTGGAGTTGGGTGGCAGAAAGCTGATTTGAAGCATATGTTGCAAGCCAGCGAGGTAAGGATTGAATGATTGCACTCCTGTAGTTGTCGCCATTGATGACCACACCAATAGTGCCAAGTTCAGCTTTCCAAGCATGCAACTCACTCAAGAAAAGTCAAACATCACCTTTGTCAGGGCAATGAGCTGTCATAAACTCTTGTCAAAGCCTAGCTTGCAAGAAGGTGCTTTTGTATGTGTACTCCTGTATGATGGCATCCCACATGGCCTTGACATTGTTGTAGGTTGAGACAACAATCAAGGTCAAGTCAGGGAGTCACTGAGCAAGGAGGGAATGAGCAATACTTTCATCCCTGTCCCATGCCTCAACCATTTCGGGGGTAACAGTAGGTGGTGTCAATCCTGTAGTGGCAGCAGTGGATGATGCTGTGGCAGTTGGTGTAGTTGTAGGAGCAACAGCTGGGGATGGTGCAGGCGATCCTTTTGTGCCTGTGGGTGTTGTAGGTCGGGCTGGAGTTTGGGATGCTCCTCCAGCAGTACTTGGAATGGCAGAT
The DNA here is from genome assembly GCA_018524765.1 of Podaxis sp. AQ799166. NCBI lineage: Eukaryota > Fungi > Basidiomycota > Agaricomycetes > Agaricales > Agaricaceae > Podaxis > Podaxis sp. AQ799166. The sequence goes on along the minus strand of JAEUWQ010000421.1, from coordinate 16,213 downwards.
GAGGGTGAGGGTGCAGTGGGGGAATTTGAAGATGACACAGTCGGACGTGGCACACTTCCATCAAAGTGTCCCCACAGTCCCTTTCCCTGGATTACCGTCTGGAAACGCAGCGAGAATATCACCCAGTTACCACCGGACACATCCAACTTTGGGACTGAGGCAGGCAGAACATTGTTCACAGTAGACATCGTAGAATTTACTTCGAGCGTTGGATTTCTTTTCAGCAATGCAATGGGTTGGGGCCCATAACCTGAAAGATATACAAATAGATTCAGTCACTCGAAATACGCGCGAGTACTAATATATTCAATACCTGAAAGATATACAAATAGACTAAGTACCAACATGATTAGTATAAGTCCAACTCGGTCAAGATATACAATACTCACTTCAGTCACTCGAAATACGTGTGAGTACTGAAGCGGAAACATACATGGTATATAGCTTTTATAATAAAGGCTGTCGTACGGAAAAATAACGGGAACGATATAAGTCATATGAAAGTAAAAGATGAAATTCATTATTCCTCCTTTCAGCCTACGCACCTCCTGACCGCTTCAGGTACGCATCTCGGCGGCTGCTCGATATACACGACACCGCTTTGCTGACTCCAACAAGGTCCTTGCCAGCAACCACGATTGATATTGTCTCAACTGAAATCCTAGCAGAAATATCTATCAATTCCCTTCAGCACGAGCATGGTTTATGATATCAATTGTCTACGTTGCATTTGTTGGAAGTTGGACTAATCCCGGATGATATACTGGTGACAAAACTCATTTCTCTTGCCCGAAATGGACAGTGCCAATAGTTTATTGTGTAAATTAGGACCAAGTGTGAATCTACGAATCAAACTTATACCCACTAACTACCTTATCCCATATTGCCTTGGTATCAACTGTAGCATCCAGCCGCGCAGCAAGCAAAAACGCGCCACTCAATTTTCTATTCCTCATCTTAGCAACCCTCATGTAAGAAACACTAAAAGCGCAGGACTCACCGATTCAGGCTATATGTCTCTCTAGGCGGTGGGGTCAACCGATGCTGCAACATCACAGGAATAAAACTCCTAATCTGCTTCGTGATCTCCGCCCAGCTCGAGTTCGGACCGAATGCGAATGGCTGAGGTGTGTTTGATTTGAAGGGCGTTGCGAGGAGGGTCATGGATGTTGTATGCGCATTGAGCATTATCTATGCGTCGCGCATGCGTAAAAGGAGAGAAAGATGGGAGAGGGATGAAGGCATACCTCGTTTTCTTCACCTGTCAGATACCCGAGGTTTAGGCTCCATTCTCTGCATGCTTCATGGTCGTCTGATGCCGCTGCCTGAAGTAGTCGGAGCCAGTTGTCCATAAACTCTTTCGTATAAGTACGCGTTGCGCCGAAGTCCACCAGCTCGATCTGCATTGAGAAATCAGAATCCATTGTGCGTAACGATGTCATAGGCACGTACCTGTCGCGTCTTGGGGTTCCACAAGAAGTTGGTCCAGTTCGGGTCGGTCTGCATCATCCGGAATTCGAAAAGTTCCTTCAAACAAAGCTCAATAATCCTTGCGGCAATCTTCAGAAAATACACGGTAAGCGTTAGCAAGAAAGGAAGGAGAAATACAATAAACATGTACGCACATCATCCCGATCCCTCTGGCTCAACTCTAACCTCTGCGCTTCACCAACACTAACACCCTCCACACGTTCCATTACAAGGACACCATCTGTACTTCCCTCCCACACCCAAGGCACCTTGAACCTCTCGTCCCCGCCCAAAAACTCTTTCCTTCTAAACATTTGCAAGAAAGACGCTTCGCGGGTGTACGAACATTCATCCGCGAGTTCGGATTTCATCACCTCAACTGTCCGGTCAAGGAACATTCCTTTTGGAAGGATTTTCGATGCTGTCAGGAGCATGCGGACGTAGGACAGGTCCGAGTCAATCGAGTTACGGATGTTAGGGAATTGGACTTTCACTGCGACTGGTATGGCTTCCGGAGTAGAGGAGTTAGGGTGGGGGTATGTGGTTGTCGCATGTGGATGGAGGAGTGCGGAATGGACTTGGCCTATGGAGGCGGCGGCAAACGGTATACGATCAAATGACGCGAAGTACTCTGTTTCCCAGTTTGTTCCAAGCGCGGAGGAGAGGGTTTGATTAAGCTGCCAGTCGGGCATGTAGTGTGCACTGTCTTGGACACGTCGGAAGATCGCGTCTACATCTGGAGGTAATAGATGAGTGTCTATGCAGCGATTCCGCGGCAGGTCGAGGTCAGAAAGGCGTCCTGGTACAGAAGCGGGTGATGGCGCACCTTGTATACTGAGGAACTGGCCCAACTTGAGAGCGGCACCACGCATCTGTGATAGCTTGGACACGAGTCTTCGGATATTAGCCTCGGTCATGATAACGGATCCTTGCGCCTCATCCGAATCCATTCCTGTACGGCGGAGCAACTCTGCAGCAGCTCCATATCCCAATGAAGCAGCAAGGCCTATTTACACAACACAAAATGGCTCCATTAATTGAACTATAGGTTTGAGTAAAGTAAAGCAGCTGGGACTAACCTCCGTAGTGGAATAATCGACCAATGCGAGAAGAGGGTACTTTGGAGGACTGAAGTGTTCGCGTGGATATAGTTGCTGGACTTGCCAGGGGGGGAGGTGACGGTGTCCCACTCGATACTGATGGAGTTGGCACCTACATAATCGCGTTAGTTTCTCAAAAGTACAACAACCTACTCGGACTGGGGCTCACGGGTTCCAAATTTGATTGCGGTAATAATACTGGGTCTGGTTCGGTACTTCGAAAAGTTTTCTCCTGTGCATTCAGGACCTGTGCATATATATGTGTCTCGGCTGCTGGATGCGTTTCTAGGACGAAGGGAGTGTCACTCGTCGCTTGGCTGGTCGTGATCGCGGGCCGCTCTAAAGCTATGGCCTTCTCGCCCCTTTGTCTTGCAGTCTCTCCGTCGGCAGCAGCGACTGGGTTAAGCGTACTCCCAGCGTCCCCGTCACGTCCGTTCTCTCCACCCAGTGCTTGACCAAGAACCTGGACGCGCCTATGCTTCCTCCTCTCATTAACGGTGGCTACGTATCCCGGTGCAACCTGGGCAGCCTTGTGCCTTGCGATGTTGGACAGAATCTCCGTGGTGGTATGAAGGACGCATAGCCAGTTGTAAGCTGGGCTTGGTGGCATGCGCGCCTGGAATCTTCAAGGAGGGGTTGGGTGCAGCATAATCGGAGTGGCCGGATACGGAACATGATGTTTGGTTCGGGGGTTTCTGGTAAACAGTGCCGAGTTTTCCGATGACTTGTGACAATTGACCCTGAATGCGTCATGTGATCGCGGATCCTTGGAAATTGGCTGAGCCTTAGCGCGGTGACAGGCCGAGCGCTGAAGTACCTATTCATCTTCGACAATACCCCCTAAGCTGGCGTCACTCCTTTCTTCCCCCAGGCTCTGCCTCAGAGCTGCCCTAATAAACCTCGACAATGCCGTGGTATCTCCCAAAACCCCGTGTCGCTCCCGACGGTGCTCACTCTTGCACTCGAAAGTTTCGCCTAAGCACGCGTCCGACCTGCGCATTCGGCAATACCTGTATAGTCAGCAATGTCCGCGCAGATCCTATCAACAATCGCACTCGCTCCGAAGTTCGCATTCCGCGGTACGCCGTGATTCGTATGCTTCGTATGCTTTCCAGAATGTTGGAGCACCTTCGGCATATGGTAGCACGCTTTTAGCCGCTGCAGAAGAGGCATGGCTGCAGCCCGATGAAAGTACCACCTTCAAAGGCGGGTTTGCGCCCGAGTACAATGGTTTTGATGCATCCCATGTGCCACCGCGTTTTGATTGGAGGAGGCGCGCGTCTTCCAGCACGAAGTTTGCTCTTTCTACGCCGGACAAGAGAAAGAAGTATCCGAAGCGGAAGGCACCCGTGTTAGAACCAACCCAGCCTGGAGAGCCATATTTTGATGCGATTGAGAACTACCAAAAACAGTGCGTGCGCCCGCCGCCATCCCCTCTTCAAATCTTCTTTTAAATTGATCATATTCCTTAGTTTCTTACCTTTACTGGAAAGCGAAGAAGCCGAGGATCGGAATGATATCATTACCCGTTTGTCCACCTGGTCTCTCGAGCGACTGCAGCAGGAAGGATACTGCTTGACAGACCTCTCTGCCTACTGGTGCAAGGCTAACCAGTTTGGCAAGCCCGTCGCCGCGTTCCATATCGGTCCTGGGATAATTCTGCCAGAAAATCATAAATTCGAGTACGTATATGTTGCGTATACCCACGATTACCATAACTGAGACACTTCGGTCAGGAATGGCATACAGATTATGGTTTCCAGAGTAGACCCTCTGGAGGAAACCCCGTACAAAGGTTCCATTGTTGAGCTCACAAAGACTCAGCTGAAAGTTGCCTTTCCCAATACCTTTGAGATTGAGGGTCCTTGGCGACTTGACGTTGACAGGACCAACTTCATCTTTGAACGGATGCGAAAAGCTATCTCGTCCCTCCATTACAATCTTGACCACCTTGAACGACTTCCATGCTCCGAAGACCAAGAGCATATCCTTCTTGGAACGGGTCTCAGGGATGTCTTGCTACGATCAGAGGATCCTTCGAGGATTCTTGCACATTGTCATCATGACTTCCACGCATTGCAAGCCGCGGACGACGTCTCTTATCCGAAGGATGTGCTTTCACATGACGTCAGGGAATACTCACCAAAAGAGTTCGAAGGCATATTCAAGGACGATATGCGCATTCACAGTTGGGCTGAAAGGTATTCGCTCGACGATCCCTTGGTTGTGGAAGGTGATCCCAATCTCGGTCATTTGAATAAGAGTCAAATCAAAGCCATGGCAACGATGATTGGCAAACGCATTAGCTTAGTTCAAGGGGTGAGCCTTTTGTTCATTTGGTTTAAGCATCAGGTTCCAATCATATCTTCAGCCTCCCGGGACCGGTAAAACTAAGACTATCATCGAGACGATCAAGCTCCTGAAGGCGAGTCCCCTTCTTCTAGAGATGCCATGCTTTTGTTGAGGATGATGTAGAGTCATTTCGAAGTTGTTCACCCAATTCTGGTCTGTACGTACACCAACGTGGCTGTGGACAACCTCGTCGAAGGATTCGTGAAGGCTGGTCTGAAACCCCTACGCGTAGGGTTTGGTTCTCGGATTCGAGCTTCTCTCCGGGACTATTCCCTCGACTATCTCCTTACCAAACATCCTCTCCAGCCTCTCTGCTTGGAGACCATTGCGCTCCTCAACGAGTTGGAAGAGGAGATCAATCGGTTGAGCTCCCGACTCTCGGAGACTCTTAAAAAGCTGGAAAATGGAGGCTCGAGCAAGGCGTTGAGAGAACGTGCGGAGAATATGTATAGGGCTATGGCCATGAAAGACCGGCAGCAAACGCAACTCAAGGCCAAGATATACGGGTTACAGCAGGAGATGTTGCACGATATTGTCAAATCTGCGGATGTCGTAAGTGTTTTGTCTGGCTTCTCGACCCCGAGAATCGGATGGCTAACGCACTGGGGATTTCCACTCCGTGCTAATGGCCGGTTGAAATTTATATACGTGAGCTCACCATATTTATTTGTTTTTTGATACAGGTTTGCACGACATGCATCACTTCTGCAAGTACCGCTCTGAATGTCTCCGACTTCCCTGTAGTGTTTATTGACGAAGCCTCGATGTCCACGGAACCTGCGACTTTAATTCCGATCATGAAAGGGGTAAGTCATGGTCTTTCTGTCAGAATACGTGGGCGGCGTCTTAGCTGATCTCGTGAACCTATTAATTGAATGTCGTTTACGGACCGCCCTGAAAATGATTGGCTGCTTCGTGCCGTTGGCTGGTTGGTTGTGAGGTAGTCACGACATCTGGCACTCATCGGTGATCACAAGCAGTTGCCACCCGTCATTGTAAGCCAGGAAGCACAATCACAGGGCCTGGGGGTTAGTCTGTTTGAACGATTGACAGAGGAAGGCAGTGAGTTGTTGTCTCGTGCACTCCCATTTACGTTTCGCCGGACAAAGATTGACAAAAATAATTTATTTATTAGTCGTTCCGTCTGTCATGTTGGATATCCAGTATCGAATGCATCCGGCGATATCCTACTTCCCTTCCTGGGAATTTTACAACAGTTCAATTCAAGATGGAACCAAGGACAAAGAAGGAAATGTGGTGAGCGGCCTGGAACCGCCGCTGTCAACGACACATCTTTTGCAGGATGGAATCATTGGAGAAGACCAACGATCTCGACCGTCTGTGATCTTCTTGGATCATTTTGGATATGAATCAACAAGCGGGAGGAGTAGGGTGAACCATCACGAAGCGCAGATCGTGGTGAGCCTTGTGGAAGATTTGCTGCTTCATAATCCAGTGGGTTCCTGAGACCTTTCTTGCGGTAAACTTACCACCGATGCGTTTCCCATGTCTAATCACAGAAACTCCGAGGACAGGATATAGGGATCATCGCTCCCTACGTTGCGCAAATCAATCTCCTGAACCGGTTATTGACGACTGATGAAAGGTACCGAACACGATTTCTGGAAGTCCTCGGGAATCAACGGTTCCGGGAAATGGGCGATGTAGAAGTGAAGACCGTTGATGGGTTTGAAGGAAGGGAGAAGGAGGTGATCGTGTTTTCGACAGTGAGGAACAATGATAGCGGGAAGATTGGATTTTTGGCCGACCGGAGGAGGCTGAATGTTGGGTTGACGAGAGCCAAGCGGGGGCTTTTCGTTGTGGGGAGCATGCGAACGATTGGCGGAGCTGATGTGACCGGGGGCGTTGGGACTTCTATAAGTGCCGACGTGGGGAAGCGTAGCGGCAAAGGGGCGGAGTCATGGAAAAGATACGCAGAGTGGCTGGCGCGAGAAGGATTGGTACTCAAGTTGGTGGGGGACAAGCTTAATCGGACATTGTATGGGAATCTGCGAAGGGAGGCGATTGGAAAGAAGCTGAAGAGTTGATGATGTGGCTTGTTGATTTTGTGAACAGCAATACTTGTGTTGGGAGATGGGGGTTGCTGGGTTGACTTGAGAAGACGTGATGTGCGCCCATGCCCGTGGTGACAGGAGGTACTTGTGATGGTGTTGTGGGCGCCCTTAATGAGCACTTTAAAAGTCGAGCACAGGCAACATGAGGCCACAGTCGTTCATCTCGGACGGGAGTTGTTTTGGGAATATTCTCGGCCAGAGAGACGCTGACCCTGGTTACCACTTAATAGCATGCACTGGCGCCACGATGGGAACGAGTGTTTCAGGCGGTGTCCCTTTGATTTTTCGCTGGTGTATTTCGTGTTTGGGATGCTCCGAGGTGACCCTGTTGGCCGGCTGCGTATTATTTGTAAGTTGGTTGCGCCCGCGGTTTATTGACGAGGAATTAAGTGGAGGAGCAAACGTTATTTTAGGTCACCAGGTTGATAGCGAGTAGCGCAGGAGTAGCGTATGTAATTGATTAATTCAACACTAAAGGCGGAAGCGCTTCGTAGCTTGTTTTACGCAAGGCCGAGAGGAGTCAAAGTTTGATTGGTCTTTTGACTACTTGAGAGTGACAGGTCCGTGTCGGATGACGGCGCCGATACACATCCGGAGAGATAAACCAACCGACCAAGTGCAGATGGTTGGACTCGGAATGGAGAGGGATTGTCACTTGCTTCCCAGTGGGCAGAGGGAGGGCAGAGACAGCTTGCGGATTGGACGGTAGGCACCGACGCTGAAAAACCGGGAGTAATTGGATATTGGTGATCAGGAAGGACGGATCTGAGATTTGTGCGAGAGGCACAGGAATGACAGGTGGATTGGCTGTCTGATGCCTAATGTGAAGAGAGGTAACAACGTCTAGACGAGATGCGCGCTGGTGGTAGCCAAGAAGCACGGTGCGACGTCAACTGCTACGACAGTGGGCTTTGGAGAGGATTTTAGACCAGATCCCGGTGGCATCTGGACTTTTTCCTGGAGTAAGTAGTGAGATGCACGTGGAGACTTATGCCGGAAAAGGAATGCCACGCGAGCGATGGACTAGGATTAAAGGTTTACGGAGATTGTATGAGCCAGGTATGATGTATATAGAGTTGTAATCCGTTGTAATCCGTCCGCTCCTGGTTTTATATTTCTTCCTCTTCTGACTCCTCCACTTCTCTGTCAGCCCCTCCTCACTATACCCTTTTCCGCCAAAAAGTCCAGCCCCGACGATCGACTGGCACCACCCCACCCATTCTTCAAAAACCCCTTTCCATACTACTGCTCCATCTTCTTTTCTTCAATCCACCACCATGGCTACTGTCCTCCACAGGCCAACAAACGCTTTCAACAATGTCCTCGCTCGTCTACATACCTTTGCTGACCATCCAGCACCGTTCTACTCATCCACCCATTCCCCCAACCAGAATACTCTCCCGTCTCGCTCATCTCCTGACAGCGACGGGGCCATTATAGATACCTTTGCTCCCAGGCCACAACCATCGTCAGAGGCGTCTTCTTCTACGTCAACGCTCTCTGGCAAAGACATTAGCTCCCGCCCCAACTCAGCCGAGTCCATCAGGGCCGCTGTACAGGCTTTCTTCGCCACACGCTCACGCGTCGTCCGGGTCAGTGCCAGGATCCGAAACGAGATATTCATATACCATGCTATTAACTGACGCCCGCTCGAATAATAGTTATATAATTTGCCCACATCACCGGAGTCGGTGCTTTCTGCCGTATTTCTCCCGCAGCCGGTACGTGAGTTTGATATGATGTCGTTGTGGTTCACCATTGATATCATTTCCTTGGTCACAGGCCCCTAGGGGTCATTCCCTCGGAAATGTGCCCGTGCCCGCCAGCCTGTGGTGCGTGAGGGACGAGTATGCGACGGCTGGTTCATTGAATGTCTGGGCTGTGTTTGCTACCCACGATGAGGTATGTTCTGTTTTACTCTTCAGTTTCCGTCATTTTTTTTCTTCTGAGACGCGTCTGATATGCATCACGTGGGGATGTGACTGTGTTCGCGGGAGACCCTTCCACGCAATTCACGGAATTATCTCTTTGTATTTACTACCCTGCAACCGTCCCTATCTTCATGTGTCCACTTATATCTTCTCACAAACACAGGCCTGTGCTGCCCTCTCTCTTACCGGCCTTCCCTTCGCTGTCGCTACTGCCCTCGAATCTGATCTTGAGCCGTTTCATAAACTCAAGCGCTTTGTCTTGCGGCCTTCCGTAAGTCATCTCAGCATTTTCTTTTTACGTATCTACCGATTCAGAGAGAGCTTACATAGCTGCCTGTCCCCCCTCTTCAGCTCTCTTCCTCCCCACTTTCCCGTCCGCCCATCGACCTCTCTTGCCCTTCCTCCATGCTGAGAGTCTCCGCCTCCCACCCCAACCTGCTCTCCCCTTCTCCCTCTATCGTTATTGAGGAACCCCGTGGCGGGTCCAACGAGTACTACACTCTCTCCACCAACCCACCTAATCCCAAGACAAGCTTCAGACTTGGTGACTGGATGTAAGTGAATCCTTCCCGAAACATTCATATACGCCACGCCACTTCCCCTGGTCACTGTCGTCATCGATCATCCTTCCGCTCGATCACATGTATTCACTCGCACCTCCATTACAGAGGATGATCGAATGCCTAGACATACCCATTTCCACCTCTTCTCTCATTACACCTAGTTACTGAATTCGATCTGCTCCTCTTTCTCCAGATGTCCTTCGCCGAATTGTGCCGCACATAACTTTGGGTGAGTCTACTCATGTCTTGTATAAAATCCCTTCTGCCACCACATACCTACCGCTTCATTCCCGGACGCCATGCTGACAGACAACTTTCCCTGTATGATTCTCCACAGGCGGAACCTTTCCTGTATAGGATGTGGATGCCCCAAGTCAACAGCAGTGCCTGGTCATCAACAGCAGACCCAACAGCCGCAACAGCTTTACTCCTCCTCTAACAATGCTATGCCCCGTCCGGCTGCCTCTCCCAGGTTCTCCAATCCTCCCAACCGCACCACACCCCTCCGCTCTGGCTTGCCAGCGAGTCAGTCTGCTTACTCTGGCAGCTTTTCACAGCCTCAGTCATCTCGCCCGATGGGGTATCAACCTCAGGTTTCCGGCCCACCTAAGACCGCCCACCCGCTCCTGACTCCCTCTGGCCGCGCGTTTGCCATTGGGGGTAGGGTGCAGAACATCTCGAGTGACCCCCTCTCGCCCTGCATCATGTACTGGCCCGACAACGAGCCTTTCCCCGAACAAGGGCAGATTCGGCCTGGGGGCCTTGCCGGCGTCCCGGTATGTCACACGTTGATTATGCCCCGCTCAACGCTGACTGTGGGCGCCCAGCAACCGCCTATTCTCAATACAGGAAATAAAGGGCCGATTTCTCATGTGAGTATTCACCCTGTCAACTCGTGACGTTGAATCTTACATCGGTTTCCAGCAACCTGGCGATTGGATCTGTAAGAAGTGCAACTATCTCAACTGGAGAAGGAGGAAAGTCTGCCAGACTTGTTTACCTTGTACGTCGGCTTCTTAGCCTCATGCTCTGCCGTGGACTCAATCACACCTTAGATGCTGAAGGAAATGGAGATTCTATTTCCGCTGCAGTGCAGGCCGAGAGGATCGCACTTCTTACATCAGTCCTGGCTCAAACAGAGTCATCCCAGAACTCAATTGGAGGCAGTTTGATGCCGCAACCCCAGCAGCCAATTCCTCGCGCGAATTCCATGACCCCGCCTCTCGGCCGCCGACCCTATCCTGACACATCAGGACCCTCCCTTCAGCCCCAGGCCAACAGCAGATTGACACCTCAGTCCCAAACAACCCGTGCTGTGCACAAGTCACATTCGCACAACCAGCTAGGGACCCAGTACGTTAATCATATACAAGCACCGCCCATGCCGCCCCAGTATACCGCCTCGAGCCCGATCTACCAAACTTCGGGCCATCGCCAACCTTCGCCGCTTTACTCCACCGGGCCTAGCAAAAATCAGGGTCTCACTGTTGATGACCAACAGCAGCGCTATACTCCATCCCCTTCCTCCTCACGATCCTCGCCGCTCCAGCAAAAGATCGAGACTCCCGCTCCATTGTTGCCCTCGTTCCTCCAGGACATTGTCCAGAGTCCTTCTCTGTCGCCTACGTCAACGGCAACGACAACGACTTGCTCTTCCGATCTTCCTTTTGAGGATGAGTACGAGGAAGTGATGAACTCGCGGCATACCTTCCCTCGTATCCGAGGTTTGAGCGAGTCTAGGTCTGTCGGAGGGTCGTCTGATGGCGGTTCCGCATCCTCGATGATGACACCTTTGAGTATCTGGAGACTGGATGGGGAGGAGAGCAAGAGTCTCTTGGGATTCCCGTTGGCAAACCACCAGGATTTGACGGGTGGTACTGGGTCCGGCGTTATCGGCTCTGGAAGGAAGACTACTCCAGCTGCAACGCTTTAGACGTGGATATATGCAGGAAATTTCGTGGAATAGAACGGACTGGATTATTGATCTGTCTTGGAAGTAAGTCCATCTCCTTCATCCGACCTGCGAACGAGTCGTTAACAACTTGCGCAGGCATTGAAATGTGATATACATATACTGGCATTTTTGGCATCTCTTCTCTTGTTCCGTGTTTTTTTTGGCACCTGGCGCTCGGTCGGATTGGTTCCTCGTTATCGATTCTATCTCTTCCAACCACAAATTTACATTACTCCTCTGGGTCGCGGAAGCAAAATAACCGTGTTCCCATCTACAACGCCACTTGGGATGTATTCCCCTCGCCATTGCAAAATCTTGCCTCTTGGATCCCTTTTCTCTCACCAACCAACTCTCGACGGCCCTTATCCTTGTTGTCATTGCTTGATCCCCGCTCGTTCGCTCGCTTTGTTTCAGTACTCTTCCCAGCTTCGACAAAATCGTCACTCGTTTTCGCAAATCTCATCCCGCAGGTTATTGCAACTCCACACTCCTTTATTGACACAACCCCTTCATCAGCTCCCCTCGACGCCCCCTGTAACTCAGCCCAGAATCCCTCCCCCGTCACGTTCTCGTGGCACCACCGTTGTAACGTCGCACAACACCATATTCTCCCAACTGTCTGGATGCACTCAGGCCCTTTGTAGCACCTTGTCTCACTCTAGGTCTCGACCGGTTCTTCTTGGAATTTTCTCTCTCTCCTGGTTTTATTCACTATTTATGTCATTCCCTCCTATCGATATGTCTTTTGTTTCCTGGGGACGGTTGTATCTTTCGTGTGTTTTAATTCTCAGTGGTGCTTTATTCTACTTTATTTCATTATTTCCCACCCCTTCGATACTCGAGGGTCTATTTATCTTCTTTCCGTATCGGGTCTTCTCTGTACTTCTTGGATCGGTCGCTTCGTCGATTGGGTTGGTTCTTGATGCGATAAGTCGGATCGTATGGGGATGTTGGGACAAATTCATCAAAGGGGGGAGGGGAAAAACGTCTCGTGAAGCCTATCCCACATGCCGACGCATTCCATTTTGTGGCGTTCATTCCGTGTGCTCATTTGTCTGTTACTTTCCCATTCCCTGCCTTCGTTGTACCGGTGCGAGAATAGCGTAATGTGTGTCTTTACTCCGTGCCCGTTGCTCAAGCGAAGGTGTAAAGGGTGTGTATAGTATAGTTACAGTTTTCCTCTCATGTCGAATGGTTTCGTGTTTGCTTGATAGTTGATACTCTTGCTGGCAGTGTTATTTGATATACGTCTCTATCCTATCGTTTTGACATTCGGTAGATATGCTTGGCCGGATGGTTGGCTGAGATAATGACAACTTGCTGGAACGTAGCTGGCAGACAACAACATTCAGGCTGGCACGTGGACTCCTATGGGAACAGGTAGATTGGTCGTCAAATGAGTTGGTGTACTTGAGATTTGCCTTCAAGAATCCAGTTTATCTCCTTATGTTCTAATGGGCGGGGGGTCGGCGAGGACTTCGGCATCTCGACCTACTGCTTCTTTCGGGTAAGACGGTATGTTTGTGCCTCAGACCGTCCAATGAGGACACCCCAAAGAATGAGGCGCCCGGACGTTGAGCAGGCGCCATATTACAACAGGCAACCTCGAGGCGTCGAACCTGAGGTACTTACGAACATACGTCGCACTTTTTCGCCTCGCGTATTAACAACTCAAAATCATCGTACTGTAAAGCGTTAGACCGCGCCGATATGGGACTCCGAATTATGCCCTAACGTTCCACGCTTTCACCAGGCTCCCACCGGACCCGTAGTTAATAGCCATTCCCTGTCCTCTTTCCGATCTGGCACACCGGGTAAAAAAAAACCATTAATATCCCCTTAACTCCTCCCGGTGATTCAAAGCTCGCGCAGCCAATAGACATTTGGACAGTTATCAGGGTCGCATCGACATGTTGCTGACTGGTCCAGTCTCACATCTCAGTAACTCAGCTTCTCTTCTTTGATAGAATACGCCCCTTCTTTCTCGCTGAAAACGGTATACCGTCCTGGAATCTGAAGCCTTGGCATAGCTCCGAATTCCCTTGATGGTGTGCTGCTTAGCTCACGAGAAGCATTATAACCTCACCTTCGACTCTCGTTCTTCCCATGTATTATTATTGTTCCTGCAGCGAAGGGAACTGTGAATTCCAGGACCGGCGGTGACAATCGAGTACCCAGGTTTCCATTACCACCATGCCTGAGTAGGACCCTGTGAGGAGTCGGATTTTCACAGGAAAAATATGGAGGTGCCAACCAATCATTGAATGGTTCTTTAGGCCAAGGATGTAAGGAGTGAGAAAGGTACACAAGGAGTTCAGCCCCGTTGTCCTGGAAAGTCTAAGCTCATTGGCCAAGGTCGCAATCAGCTGTTTCAGTTCTTTGTACCCTAAAGAGGTAACTGCATTGCTATTTCGGATGCTAATTAAGATAGGTGTCTGATTATAATGTGGGCTCAACTACAGCCATAGGCCTAGCCAGAAGACTTCTATTGACCCTTATTATCCTGGAACCCAGCCAAAGATTTCATGATGGGTGGTATTTACATAGCAATACCAACAAGGAAGAGGGAATGATGGTGGGTGGTCACTGCCAGGTTCATAGTGAATAACTTCTACATGTCAAGAGTTGTGAAGTTATATGTTTTACTGGAAAGACCTCATGCTCACACCAAGTAATTTGAACCTGTTTATCGGAACTGTGGCACAAGCCGAGGTCACTTGTCCTTTGGAGCCAACTGAGCATCCCATATGGACATGTGATTAGTAATGCAATGATGGAGTAATAGATAAATAGATGCAAAGTGAGATATTAGGTGGAGAATAATGGCGGATAATAGAAATTGTAAGATAACATAAATAATAATTAGAAAGTGTAAGGGTATACCCTTACAAGAGTAGAGTCCATGGGCAATTTCATATTAAACAACAGCTGGGATGATGTGAGGTAGATAGAGAAAGTAAGGATGAATGAATACAATAGCTTCACCAGTGCAGGGAATTATTTTCGTTTGTGATAATTTCTGTAGGGACACTTAGGTCAGTTTTTCCCACAGTAGTGATGGGCTCAGTGGGCCATCAATTTTCGTGGCTTTTCTCTTAGGTCTTTATTTTCGTCAACTTGCCCTATGTTTATGTAGCCAGAACCTATATAACTGGTCTTATGCACCTGGGCACAACAATCTAAGACTCTCAACACCCTTGTAAGGCCCTGGAGGCCTTACATATTCCTAATTAGATTTGATAATGTCATCTGTTCATAGAGACTCTCATGGATAGCTGAAACCCAGTTGGTTACCGGTTATCCATCTGTTTCCCATGGATTGGATTGGATTGGATATGGATATATAGATAGAAACCAGTTTTCTGGATAATATTACTATATTTGGGTCTATTTCAAACTCTGAGTGAATTTGTAGTCAGATAACATCAACGACCCAACTTCAGGGCTGTTTGCATCCTGTCCTTGCTGCCACCAACCCTGTACACATCCTCAGCACACTATATATTGCTATAACACCACTGAAATGCCTCATAGAGCCAAGAAAACTCAAGTGAAAGGGTCAAAAATCCCTACTCCTGCAGGCAGCCATCATTCTTGTGCTCCAACCAACACTCCTACTGGAAGTGGGCCTTCTACTCCTTATCCCTCCACTCCACACACTCCAGAGATATCATCTGATGATGAGGAGCCCACAAAGCCTTCATTCCCAGTTATATTGTCTCCTGTCAAGCATCTTCAATGCCAGAAAAATATATCCACTAAAAATCAGTCAGATATTGAAGTATGGGAATTGGATGATGAGGAAATTATTGGTGAGTAGCAAATGACTTTAGAATAATATTAGATACTCATTTATATCTTAGATGCTACATTCTCTTCTCTCAAGTCATCAGCATATGATCACTTCAATATTACAGTTGAATGTGAATATGATTCAGAGCAAAGGCCCAAGGCAATGTTCTTTATTTTCATCTGCAAGGCTGACCCAGAGAACCACCCTATCCATCACTGTGCATGTATGAAAACAAGCTTTAGTACCAGCAATCTCTGAAATGGGATCAAAGCATGTGATAAACATCGTGGACTTGATATTCAGACAGGGTCTAGCCAACTATCCCACTCCTTTCCCTACTCTATTGCCACCCACTGTACTCTTCTGGTCTTATGATGCTCTGCCAACAACCATCCTTTTAACATTGTTAATGATCAGTTTTATCAAATGGAGGTTGATATGTTATGACCTGGGACTAAGCTCCCATCACCTGATACACTTGGTCATGATACCTTAATACTTTATGAGGAAATGTCTCAGGAGGTCAAACACCATTTTTCAGTATGTTATCTAATTTCACTTATTTATTTTATTTTGATACTTATTTGTTATAGTCATTAAAAGGTTGAATCCATTTGGTGCTTAATGGGTGGACTGTTTCTATCTCA
Source organism: Podaxis sp. AQ799166 (assembly GCA_018524765.1). Classification (NCBI taxonomy): domain Eukaryota; kingdom Fungi; phylum Basidiomycota; class Agaricomycetes; order Agaricales; family Agaricaceae; genus Podaxis; species Podaxis sp. AQ799166. The sequence goes on along the minus strand of JAEUWQ010000421.1, from coordinate 328 downwards.
ACATCATATCTGGGGCTTGTAGTAGTATGGCATGAAAATGGTCAGATTTTTCATTCAGTACTTGAATTCGTCCAGTGAGTACCTAATTCTTTATTGTTATATTATTCTAATGAGTATATAGTTTGAAACAACAACATACTGGAGAGTATTTGGCAGAGATAGTTGCCAATTGCCTGAAACATTTTGGGATATCCAACTCAGTATGAAGTCTTATTTTAATATATTCTTTTATATAGAGCTAATAATAATCCAGTTATTATCCATTTGTATGGATAATGCTACAAATTGTAATAAACTTGCAGAAGAGCTCCCCAGGTTTATTCCCAAC